>CAUYQV010086758.1:0-92079 GCA_963574575.1 Galagoides demidoff | reverse complement strand
GAGACGGAGCCTCAAGCTATCCCCCTGGGTAGAGTGCCATGGCATCACAGCTCATAGCAACCTCCAACTCCTGGACTCAAGCGAGTCTCCTGCCTCTGCCTCCCAAGTAGCTGGGACCACAGGCGCCTGCCACAACGCCCGGCCATTTTTTGGTTGCAGCCATCATTGTTGTTGAAGTTGTATTTCTATGCAGAATAGTGGCTAATGTGCTCCTGGCTTAAAAGGCATGAGAATGGGGCAGCACCGATTTCTTGGGGAGTCTGAATCAAGTGACTAGAGCTACTTCCTTTCCAGGGGACCGCCACATACACTCCACATCACATAGTAAACTATGGACATTCTACGTGATGGACAGCATCTGAACTTACACACAGTTAGCCTATAACCTTAGGGGAATCGTACGATTTCACAAAGTAGCAGTGCCCTATTGCATTAACCACTGTTGACTAAGCACCTATCAAGCATTATCCTAGGTGCTTTACACATTATTTCACGAAATTCTCACAGCCTTAAGGAGTAGTTCCTTGTCTGCATTTCACAGACAAGGAAACTAGGAAAGAGATTAAGTGACTTACCAAGGTAGTACAACTGGTAAGTGGCAGCACAAGCAATGAAACCCAGAGCTGCCTGCCTTTGAAACTTGTAATCTTACCACCACACATACTATATTTAGAAGGACTGAGGAGAGGTACACTGTGTGGAAAGTGTGCTGAGGCTGTCCGGAGGAGGCCTGGAAAAGTGATCCTGTTCTTCCAATACTCCTTGGGTAGACACAGACTTAAACCCACTGCAGGCAGAAGAAAAGTCTCTAAAGCAGTAGTTCTCAACCTTCCTAATGCCGCAACCCTTTAATACAGTTCCTGTGGGTCATGACCCACAGGTTGAGAACTGCTGCTCTAAAGAGAAGTAGACTCATTCTAACGTTTTTCATCCTGTAAGTTTTTCCACATGCTGCTAAAACCTTATCTCTTCTCTTCTGTTTCCAATGAAGATGGTGAGTAGATGATTTGGTGCCTCTCTGTAAAAGATCTTTGGTCAAGAAGGCACAGAGGGGGCTTCTCTTTTCCCAGCTTTGTTGAAGCCATTATTAGGATACCCCAGTTTCTTTAGTCTCTTGGATGTGTCCCAAGGTATCAAACCAAAAGTTATGCAGGAGAATGTGAGCCAGGAAGGACATGCAGAAAGGAGTAGCCTAATCAAACCAAAAAGACCAGCTTGGAGAACATCCTGAGAGTCTCTTAGGACATTAGTGCCAGGCTCTAAGTTAAGGTGGATAGTTTTTTCCACCAGGCTCAATAGCAGGCTTCATGTTTGACATCTACCCAGCTGTGGAGGTCTAGCCAGCATCTTTCAAACCAGAGCCACTTTTTTGTCTCAATATGACATCTCTATAGCTACCTCTGTCTCAGACATAAGAAGAGGGCTAGAAATTCTGCCATCCTGTATTTACCCCTCTATATCCATATTACCTCGCTATATTTGCTCAGGTCAAGACAACTGAATTTGAGGCTTAGAAATACCCAGGGCAGAGAATAATTTTGTAAAGAGGATGCCAGGATCCCAAGGCTAGGTCTAAAGGAGCTCTTCCAGGATCTCAAAGCTAAGTCCAAAGGTATTTCCTCTTTTCTCCCTACATAAGAGCCAAGAGGGCAACTGGGGCCTAATACTGGACACATACAATAAAGGGGAAAGAATGTCACTTTTCTCTCTTCCTCTACACATTATTCTACCCTGTGGGCCCCAAACATGCCCACTGCTCATTTTGGCTTCCCTCAGCCCATCTACCCTGTGGACAAGAGAGGGTTAAAAGCATGGTATGGGCAAGCTATAAATTTCCCATCAGTGTGGGGAAGAGCAGGATTGTTGGCAGGGAGGGGGTTAGGCTAGGGGGGAGCTGGGAAAAAGCCAGGAGGTTGTCTCTAGGTAACAATAAACACTGCAAGCAAGGAGCAGCTGTTACACTTACTCTCTCTGCATCACAATGCTGAAATAACACTAATAAACCAGTGTGCCCAATGCACGGGTATATCCGCATTTAGTGCCAGGACCCCACTGTACCCCTAGAGCTGCCCTCTGCTTCAGGTAGGGCCCTTGATGGTAGCAGACACATCAGTCTTGGCCTGAGTATATATGTGGGGAAGAATAAAGACTGATGAGTCCTCCCCACCCCAGTGGAATTTTCAGGGTCATGGGGCAACAGAGGCTAGGGATCCTGGGTTTGGATCCTGGTGATTACCAGAAAGAGTTCAAATACCAGTAGCTCTCAGGTGGGAGCTGGAAGGAGAGTAGGTGAGTGAGAAAGAGTATAGGGAACAGACAACTACCATATCCTCTCAGACTGGAGGGGATAAAGTAGTCAGAAGTGGAGTTGGCTAAAGGGAGGTGAAAGAAAAGGCAAGCAGAGATAGAGGATGGAGATAAAGGAGGATTATGGAGCCTGTGCTATCTTAGAGTGATACTTTTAACTCTCTGGAAACTGAACTCCCCACATAACTGCCTACTTTCCACTCAGTATACCCAAGCTCCCCTCACAATACTACTTTTATACCCAGGGCCAGTTGATGTGTTGGTTTAGTTTAGGACTGAGCTTTACTATGGGGGATTTCAGCAGGAGACCCTGAGGTTCTGATGCTTCCAGGGATAGCTGGGAGAGTGGTGCTGCTCTCATCTCCCTACATGAAGAGCAGCTGGTCTGTCCCTTTCTTCAACCAAAATTATCTCTGGATCACCAGGAGCGGCTGGGCAAAAGGCCTTTCACCCTGGTCAAGCAGAGCCACCAGAAATGAAAGGAACAGAAATAGGCAAATAATGGCTGGTCACAGTGGCTCACGCCTGTAATCCTAGAACTTGGAAGGCTGAGGCAGGTAGAATCCTGAGCTCACGGGTTTAAGACCAGCCTGAGCCAGAGAGAGACCTCAAAAAAAAAAAAAAAAAAAGAAAAGAAAAATTGCCAGGTGTTGTGGGGGGCGCCTGTAGTCCCAGCTACTTGGGAGGCTGAGGCAAGAGAATCACTTTAGCCCAAGAGTTTGAGGTTGCTGTGAGATTCACCCGAAAGAGTTCAAGTAGGGGTAGCTCTCAGGTGGGAGGTAAGAGGAGGAGAGTAAGAAAGAGTATAGGGAACAGACAATAGACACTCTACCAAGGGTGACAAAGTGAGACTCTGTTTCAAGAAGAAAAAAAAATAGGTAAATGCGCAGCACTGTGGCTCAGAGGAGTAGGGTGCTGGCCCCATATGCCAGAGGTGGCAAGTTCAAACCCAGCCCCAGCCAAAAACTGCAAAAAAAAAAAAATAGGTGAATAATAACACAGGCTCTGCTATAGAACTCTCAGCCTATTCTTCTCTGAAGTTAAAGGTAGGAGTGTTTATTATATTATGTGTCTGGATACACTAGCATCAAGATCCCTGTTTCCCTTTGCCAGTTCCAGTCACAGTCCCCTGGGACCATTGTCACAGTCATGAATTGTTCTCCTAGTCAACCTGGCCTTTCTCCTGTTGTGATCTCAAACACAGAGTATCTTATGATCCTTGACTCAGAAAGAATGAAGAAGATGTATATTGCCTACCTGGCATTTAAGGAAGGAGGGAACCAGCACTTTTGACAATCTATGGCTCTGCACCTACCTCCTAGCCAAAACCAACACTTTGGATCAACCAACCCAGGAGTTCCAACCTTTCCTCTCATGTATCAGGTTACCTGTTTCCAGGGAGGAAATTACTAAGACCAGGTTTTAGTTTTGTAATAGTGCTTGTTTTCCTTATTTCTAAAACTGTGGTATCCACTGAGTACCCAGAGGCCTGAGCAGACAAGTGAGGGCAAGGAGGAGTAGCTTTATCTGACAAGTGAGCCCCTCCTCTGGAAGGTGCCAGGGGAAACTGAGCTGCCCTAACATGTGTGAATGTCCAAACAACAGAAAGAGCAGGACAAGAATAACTGGCCTGGTTCAACGCCTATGGCTCAAGTGGCTAAGACACCAGCTACATATACCTGAGCTGGCAGGTTCGAATCCAGCCCCGGCCCACCAAACAACAATGATGCTGCAACCAAAAAATAGCCAGGCATTGTGGCGGGTGTCTGTAGTCCCAGCTACTTAGGAGACAGAGGCAAGAGAATCATTTGAGCCCAGGAGTTGGAGGTGGCTGTGAACTGTGATGCCATTGCACTCTACCCAGGGAGACAGCTTGGGGCTCTGTCTTAAAAAAAAAAAAAAAAGAATAACTGGCATTTCTAGTCCTTTCCTCACCAGGAATGCCCAGTGCCCCCTTGTTTCCATAGTCCAGATGGGAGACCTCTGTCCATAGAGGAGGAAGAAATGGGGCAAAAGAGAGCTCTAACAGGCCTGGACCCCATTCCTTTCTGTTGTTTTCGTGAGCCACTCCCATTGCTGTGAGTCACCAGAACCTTGCGCTTGGCTGAGTTGCCAGCAGCCTTCTCCCTCACTCCATCCTCCAGGAGCTAGGCACCCAATGGGCTCCAGAGACCACCATCTTCCTACTTGTAGGGCCATAGCCCCCTTCTTCATTTCTAGGAATCAATACAGATACATTAAGAAAAGTGAGCAAAGGAGTGTGGGAGACCCCAGGAGGTGCTCTGTACTGGAATAGAGAGCTGGCTGCTTGCATAGCAAAGCAGGATCACAGCCAGGAGAGCTGGCACACTTGGTCAAACAGCCTTGTTGACATGTGAGACGGGGAGCAGAAGAGAATGGGGTAAGGATGCTGTTTCAGGAGTAGGCATCTTCTCTTGGCTTGCTCGCTGGTCAGTTTCTTCTCCTTGGCCTCTCCTTGGGTGGTGATGAACATCATGTCACTGCCATATCTGTCTACCCCTTTCTCTGCCTTTTCTCTCCTTCTCCAGAGCTTTGGCAGCTACAGAGAAGGGACCTACATAACGACCTTCAAGGTATCAAGGTGGGAGGTTCAGACAGCTAAATCTCTCCCCAGTGAGTGAAAAAAACCGAGGGGAAAAGGAAGAAAGCTAAAGCCTAGGCCAATAGTGAGCCTAATTTCTTTTCTCTAGAGTCTGGGGACTGCTATCTCAGCCTTCCACTCATTTCAAGTCTACCCCTCTTACCCCTAAAGGCTCAGAGTTTCTTCTGGACTCTAGGCTCTGACTCCAGACTATAGATCTTTCAGCCTTGCAAGCGGGAGGCAGGCCTGATAGGGTTGGGGAGGGAGAGGCTCTGTTCTATTCCTTAGAAAAACACCCAGAGGCCAGGTAGGTGGTTTACACCTATAATCCTAGCACTTTAGGAGGCCAAAGCAGCACGACTGCTTAAAGCCAGGAGTTTGAGACCAGTCTGAGCTTAAGTGAGACCCTATCTCTACAAAAAATAGAAAAAAATTAGCTGGATGTGGTGGTGCACACCTGTAGTTCCAGCTACATGAGAGGCTAAGGCAGCAGGATTGCTTGAGCATAGGAGTTTGAGCTTGCTGTGAGATATGACGAAGCCACTGCACTCTATCCAAGGCGACATGATTAAGACCCTGTCTCAAGAAAGAAAAAAAAAGATAAAAAAGAATAACACTCAGAATCTAGACTGAATGCTTTAATGGCTTTTTAACATATACCTCCAGTATGTTGGAGTAGGGAGGGATAAAAGGTGCCCATCCCTACTCCTTTGCTGTATGCTCTCTCCTTCACTGTTTTGTGATCCAGAGTAGAAACAGTTGCTCTGTAAACAGAAGCCACCTAATAAGTTCCCCAAACAATACTAACATTGTTCTCCCAACATTAGACAACCAGCCCCACCGATGGGACTACAGGTATTAGTTCCCAAACTTTACCCTCTGCCTTCTCCCCACTTTCAGGTTTTATTCTGCTCTCTCCTGACAAGAGGATCTTCCTTTCCTTCCTTATTCCTGGCACAGCTTTCCTCCCCTGCCAACACCTGGGGAGCCCTTGATCCTAAATGGATCTTTTTTTTTTTCCCCAGATGGATTATTTCCAGACTGTCTTGGGAGAATTTGAGAAGGCCCTTCTAATCCTGCCTGCAGTACAGAAGGTACAGAATCAGCCAAGATGATAACTCTTAAGGTCTAAAGGCAGAGCAGGAAGAGGCTGGGAGCACTGAAGAGAGGCAAATCCTGCTCTTCCCAGGGGCTTTGGGATATATAAATTAGGGTACAGAGGAGAAAGGAATTCTGGGTGAGGGAAAAGTATTAAAATCCTAGAAAGTGTAACAAATTTTGGGTACTGCTTTCCAAGCTCTGTGCCTATCCTTGCCCCTATCCCAACTTAGCCTCATAAAGACCAAAAAAAAGAATGTTGAATTTCCTGAGGAAAGAAATCACCTTTGGCAACCAGGTAGGAAAGACCCCTTTCTCTCTCTCTTTTTCTTTGTTTTTTTTGGCCAGGGCTGGGTTTGAACAGGCCACCTCTGGCATATGGGGCTAGTGCCCTACCCTTTTGAATCACAGGCACTTCCCTCTTTTTTTTTTTTAGAGACAGAGTCTTACTTTCATCACCCTTGGTAGAGTGCCGTGGCATCACAGCTCACAGCAACCTCCAACTCCTGGGCTTAGGCGATTCTCTTGCCTCAGCCTCCCAAGTAGCTGGAACTGTAGGCACCTGCCACAACACCCAGCTACTTTTTGTTGCAGTATGGCCGGGGCCAGGTTTGAACCCACCACTCTTGGTATATGGGGCTGGAGCCCTACTTACGCAGCCACAGGCACTGCCTGAAAGACCCCTTTCTCTTTTATTCCCTTCCTCCTTAACTCTAGCATGTGAACAGTGAAAAAAGCAAGAGAGTGGGATAGGGGCAGCAGAAACCTGTCCTGTTCTCCAGTGTACGTCACTACTACAAGAGTCAAAAGGGGCCTAAGAGCTCTAGGGTCATGGCACCACATGAATCGATGGGGATTTCTAATTCAGCCTTCAGGGCATTGAATTTGAATTGTCTCTTACAAGGTATCCCAAAGGTCACCATACATACGGAAAATGGGAAATTGTAGCTAAATGTACCTTTATTTACAAAATATTTATTACAAAATATTTCTCTATGTGTTGATATATAAATATAAAAAATACTAAAGATATAAAATATAGGCCGGGCACAGTAGCTCACATCTATGATCCTAGCACCAAGGAGGGTAGATCCCTTGAGCTCAGGATTTCAAGACCAGCCTGAGCAAGACCGAGACCCCCATCTGTACTAAAAATGGAAAAACTGGCTTAGCGCCTGTAGCTCAGCTGGTAGGACGCTGCCCACATACACTGGGCTGGCAGGTTTGAACCCAACCCAGGGCCTGCCAAACAATAATGACAACTAGGGAGCCTGTAGTCCCAGCAACTTGGGAGACTGAACCAAGAGAATCGCTTAAGCCCAACAGTTTGAGGTTGCTGTGAGCTGTGACGCTACAGCACTCTACCCAGAGCAACAGCTTGAGACTCTGTCTCAAAAAGAAAATTAAAAAAAAGAAAAACTAGCTGGGCATTGTGATGAGCTCCTATAGGCCTGGCTACTTGAGAGGCAGGCCATGGCAAGATCTTTTGAGCCCAAGAGTCTGTGGTTACTGTGAGCTAGGACACCATAGCACTCTATGCAGGGGGACAACACAGTGAGACTCAGGCTCAAAAAAAAAAAAAGTATATATAAGATATATCATAAAACCTGTATTCTAGGCTTAGACATGAGACAAGAGGCATAAAACCACTCCTTATAATGTTTTTTGACATAGATTCTTCAATGGCTTATAACATGGCAGGGACACTTACAGGATTCTAGGATTTTTTAAAAAGCTCAATATTTAGGTTTTTTTTGTTTTTTTTTAAGACATAGTCTCAAGCTGTCACCCTGGGTAGAGTACCGTGGCATCACAGCTCATAGCAACCTCTAACTCTTGGGCTTAAGCAATCCCCTTGTTTCAGTTTTCTATTTTACTAGAGATAGGGTCTTGCTTTTGCTCAGGCTGGTCTTGAACTGCTGTCAAACATTCCATCTGCCTCGGCCTCCCTGAGTGCTAGTATTACAGGCACACCACACCTGGCCTTAGTTTTTTTTTAATTGGGGAATTTATTTCTTGGTTATGGAGTTGGGGGTAATTGATACATTTCTTTCCCTGTAGACCTTATAAGACATGCTAAAATTCCATGGGGCTGAGGAGCTGTATGGGATTTGTGTGCTTAGAAGCATGGGAATGGTTGAAACAACCTCTAGAATAGGCTATATGAAAGAAATGTCCCCTGCCCCGACCCCAATCCCAATAATGCTCCATAGAAGCTTCACCTGCCTATGACTCCCCTAAATTGCTTCCAAGACTCAGGCACCAGAGATGTGAAAAGTTCAAGTAATGGAGAATAATGCCCTACATACCCTATTCCCCTGACTTTCCTCCCTTCAACCCCGCATACCTACCTTTTCTTTCCCTGTGTTCCCAGGAATTCTGCAAATCCAGGAACACAAAGCAATTCCAAGATAGCATTCAATTGATCTTCCTTCTCTGGGTCTTAGTTTCACCTGTAAAATGAAGGGGTCAGGCAAAATGAGCTCCAAGTTCTCTGCTTTGCAATAGTAAGGTTCTATGATTCATACCCCAAAAGGAACCAGGCCTCCTTTGCATGCCATTTTGCATGTAATCTTCATGGCATTTATTTTACATCAAAATGTACAGAAATATTTCTGAGTCCTGCCCTTCTCCCCACTGCCCCTACAATTTCTGGTTCTATGGACCCTAGCTCTTATCCTCTCTCTTCAAGGACCTCATAGTTCTGCCCCTTCTTCCTTTCATTATTTTTAGCACTCCCTGCAACAAGCCCAACCAGATAAAACCCCAGGAGCAAGAAAACAGCCTCACCTAATATTTTGGCTGCAATTTTGGGCTTTAGACCTGAGTCAACCAGTACAGTTCCAATCCTTTTGGAGGTCCTGGCACCTTTCCCCAGTGCCTCCCCTCCTCCACCTCACTGTTTTCCATGCCAGAACGCAAAGTGGCCAGTGATTGATGGGCCCAGGTTCCTGGTAACCGCACCCAATGGCCCAATCCTCCTCCCTTACCCAATCCCTCCCCTGTCCCTATTCAGATATCAGATTGTCTCATGTTGGTCCCTGAGGTCCCATTAATTAAAAATACATCCAATTAAATGGCAGGTGAAAACGTGCTATTGAAGCTCCACACCCCCCCGCCAAGCCCCAGCTTGGTCTCTCCACCCCCCCCATCTCCCTTTTAAGGCTCAGCTGTGCTTTGAGCTGAGAAAAAAAATAGAGAGGAAGCAAGAGGGAGAGAGTAGAGGAAGACATAGGGATGGGATATGATTGGGGGGCAATTTGAATCTCTGCCAGGGTAGCATGTGCCAGCCTAGGATGGTGGCACCATGCCCTGGCATCTAATTTCTGGAGGTGTGAGTAAGTTCAGTCAGCTGGGTACCCACCGTCATTTCTCTTAAAGGGGCACAGGGCAGTCAGAGGGTGTGGCTAGCGGTGCTGCCCTCCTCTGCACTTGGTGGATGAAGGGCAGAAGTGTGAATGGTAGAGGGGCCTTAGGAGGGTGTGTGATGTTCAGGGGCTGGGAGAATCTGAGGTCTCCATCCTTGGCATATCTTTGCTCTTCCCCAGACTGGGAAGATATAATGAGGAGCCAGCTAGGACCCAGGTGGTATGGCATGGCAATGCTCCCAAATTTGGTTATGCCCATTTCTGCCCAAAGGAAAGTTGAAAGAAGGCTGGAAGGAGCCATAATTAGGGTAAAAGCAGATCGGGTCAGATAGAATAAAATATGTAAAGAAAAATGTTCATGTGGGCACTATGTCCCCTAGCACCTTATAGGTAAGAGGACTGGGTGGACCTGTCCTGGTTGCCCTTTTTCTAGGCAAAAAGCAGCAGCAGCAGTATAAAGTCACCTTTGCCTGGCTGTCTGGCAGACTTTGAGTAGGGCATCTCCCTTGATGAGCACTAACCACTCTCATTCTCCTCCATGCTTCTGGTATCGCCAGCATTTTGCTAAGGAAGACATATGCCCCCTGAAAGCCCTTTGGCCCCAAGCAACACAAAACTAATGGATACTGTTAGCTGTTTGAAGAGCAGTTAGAAAAGTAGGGGTGACTCATGGTAGCACTCAGAATCTAGGCAGGAGTGGGGGGTTTGCCAACTCAGGGCCCCCGCCTGGCCTCCTTGGCAGCCTCAGCACTCCTCACTTCACTTTAACGCTAATTGGAGATTTTAATCTGTGCTGCTGCTCTGCTTGGGGTGCTGGGGGGAGCGCCAGCTGTGCAGTAATTCCAGCAGCACCGACTGTTTAATCAAGCTGTCCTCCTGGGGAGGGGCCCTCAGGCATGGGGGTAAGGAGGAGGAGGAGGACCTCTGTCATCTCCCTTAGCCTATTCAGCCTGGAAGGGCTTCATGGAAACTGAGGTCAATTATGGGGTCTCCTATAAGGGCCCTGTTGCCATTTTGCATCCCTAGAAGAGCTATCACGTAGGAGGCGCATAAGTCAAAGCAGCCCACCTTCCCTTCCTGCTTTCTGACACCGTTTTTTAACTCCGAGCCCTGGAGTGTATCTGAGGTGTATCCAGCCACTCTGGCTGCAGATACCTCTAGACCATCTTGTATTCTGCAGGTCTGTGCTGAGGGATGTGACAAGGTGAATCACTCTCCCAGGCTTTAGCCCCCCACTGCACACTTTCCCATTAACAAAGATACTTTTCCTAGAACAATTATATAAGATTTTCTCCCTAAAAACCTCAGACACCCCACCCTCTGGGTCATAAAGTGACTCTTGTGGAGGCAGGGGGACAGTGGAGTGACAGCTAGAGCCTGCTATACCCTGAGGGAGAGAAGCACCTGTACAAGGTATTCAGTGCCTGGAAACTAGTGGCTTTCCAAGTTCAGCTGGGAATGAGATAGGCTACTAGGACATAATGTTTTGGGTCATAGGCTATTATAAAAGAAGAACAAGTGGTGGTACCTATCATTCTTCTGGGGTCCCAGGTCTCTGGGGGTGTTTCTGAACTTTTGCCTTGGGGAAAGGGTGCCCTCCACTTGCATTCTGTCTGCTCAAAGGCATGAGTTTTAATTGGTTAACAGTGCCCTCGTGTGGCAGAAACCAAGACTGCAGCTGCCCAACTGGCAGGGTGGCTCTGTGGGTGGGATCTAGAAACCTGGTTGACAGGGGGCTGAGTTGTGAATGTTGGTACTCTCTATGCCATCAAGGCAGACCACGTATACTTACTGTTTGACTACTTACAGGGACATTTCTTGCTTTCTAAACCTGCCCTCTCCCTCTACCCACTCCTTCCCTCCTTCTTCACCTCAAACAGTGTGTAGGCCTACCAGGAGAGGGAGCACCTTATCTAGAGGTGACACTTGGGCCTGTTGTTTGTGCTGTTAGGATTGCAGGGGAGAGAGGGGAGGTCTCCAGTCAAGAGGATAAGCTGGCTCAGGGCCTGTGGCTCAAGTGGCTAAGGTGCCTGTCACATACATCTAAGGTGGCAGGTTCGAATCCAGCCCAGGCCCGCCAAACAACGATGGCTGCAACCAAAAAAATAGCCAGGCATTGTGGCGGGCACCTGTGGTCCCAGCTACTTGGGAGGTGGAGGCAGGAGACTTGCTTGAGCTCAGGAATTGGAGGTTGCTGTGAGCTGTGATGTCACAGCACTCTACCCAGGGGGACAGCTTGAGGCTCTATCTCCAGAAAAAAAAGGATAAGCTGATGTCACCTCCAATGCACAGGAGGCAAGGAGATGCTCTACCTTACCCCTACCATCACACCCCCAACTCTCCACAGGCCTCAGAAGAGAGCTGACACCTGAGCTCAAGACAGGGTGAAACCTATTGGTTTATTCTGCCCTACTGCCACTGTCATCCATTGTCCACTCCCTGGTAGGAGCTAGAAATAAGTTGGATAGACAGATTTTTAGAGCCTAAGATCCTGGTCCTGAAGAATAGATACCAGATAACATACTTTTCCCTCAATGGCTTGGTGCACGTAGCTCAGTGGTTAGGGTATCAGCCCCATGCATGCACCAGGGCTGGTGGGTTCAAGCCTCGCCAGGGCCTGCTAAACAATGACAAGTACAACCAAAAAATAGGCAGGCATTGTGGTGGGCACCTATAGTCCCAGCTACTTGAGAGGCTGAGGCAAGAGACTTGCTTAAGCCCAAGAGTTTGAGGTTGCTGTGAGCTGTGACGCCATGGCACTCTACCAAGGACAACATAGTAAGACTCTGTCTCAAAAAAAAATCCAGGTACTCTTTTGGGATACCAGGTCACTGGGAAGAATGTACATCTAGGGCTTCACACTTCTATCCCCCCAAAGAAAGCCTGTCTGTCATTAAACTCTTTCTTTCCCATATCAAATATTGTTTACTGGTCCCATCCTGCACTCTCTAAGTGGGAAAAAATTATCCTGAACTACAGACAAAGAGATGGAATTCTGAGACCAGGAGGCTCTCTAAAGATAAGAGCTGGAAGTAAGCAAGAGAGCTGAATTATCAAGCCCTTCACCTTGTTGGACATATTTAATAACAATATTTACTCCCAGAGAGAATCTAACAACTCTGTGGGGGTTGATGCGTAGGGGAGCAGCATACCTACCGGCAGATGAGAAGGGTTGGGTGGGCGCTGGAGGCTGGTGACCTGCCCTGTCTGGGCATTAAGGATGGAGAAAAAGGCTCACAGGCCTTTACTTCTGGTGTCTCACACAATGTTGGGACAGGTGAAATCTCCCATTGACACTGGAAAGGAGGTGGAGCAGCTGATTAGAAGTAGTGAAAAGGGGCAGCACTGCCCTATTTTGACTCAGAAAATAGCTTCTTGGGAAGGAAGAAGATAGCAGGGCTGTGTAATGAATTGGGGTGATGGGCCAGCTGTCTTTGAGAAGAAGGCTCAGAGTAACCTAACCTAGTAACTGACATCAGTAGCCCACAATAGGGAGATATCCATTAGCACAACTGGCCAAGAAGAAAGAACAGAAATGACTGCTAATGCCAAAAAAGAGGGTTACCCATTCCAGTTGGAAGGGAGAGCTTATTAACCAGAAGGTAGAACACCAGAATAGGGTAAACTAAAAAGCTAAGGAAAAACAAAGCAAAACAAAAAAAGGTGAGGAAACTACTTTGAAGATCTTTAGGAATAAGAAACTTCCCTGGGACCAGAGGTGGGGTAGAGGTAGTGTTCTCCCATATAAAAGCAGGCAGGGCTCGGCGCCTGTGGCTCAAGCAGCTAAGGCACCAGCCACATACACCTGAGGAGCTGGTGGGTTCGAATCCAGCCTGGGACCACCAAACAACAATGATAGCTGTAAGCAAAAAATAGCCAGGCATTGTGGCAGGCGCCTGTAGTCCCAGCTACTTGGAGGTAGAGGTAGGAGACTCACTTGAGCCCACGAGTTGGGAAGTTGTTGTGAGCTGTGATGTCATAGCACTCTACCCAGGGTGACAGCTTGAGGCTCTGTCTCAAAATAAATAAATAAAATAAAATAAATAAAAGCAGGCCAGTGGCCTCTGATTGGCCTCAGGTCCCTACCTGGCTTTAGAGTCTGTGAAAGAGAATGACTTTGCCAGGATCTCAAAGTGAGGTAACTGATAGATGTCATCGAATTCCTTGGGGGCCATCCCTGCTGTTGCTGCCACCTGTAAAAGAAAATGACAGGCTATATGAGACATGAGACAAGGGACTAGACAACTAAGGAGTGTCTCTGATCTTTCAACCAGGGAGCATGGCATTGGTAGGTAATAGTGATGACAGTTATGACTCTTCCAATTTCCTTAAACCTGAATTCCCCAGAAGGATTCCAATGAACCTTAAATATACTCCCAGAGAGAGTTATAACTGTTCTAAGGTTCTTATCTCCAGGGAACTAGCTCCCAGGCTGATAAAACCATAGTTCCTATACTTAAAAATTTAAGTTGGGAAATTCAACAGAAATAGGGACAGTGAAGGTTAATGGTTAATATAAGGCTCATGCAAGAAGGTGACTTGGAGGCCACCTAGTTTTAGATCAGATCACCAGCTTGGAGTTATAGTTCTCTTGTTCACAATAGCTTCTTCAGGAAGGGCTCTGAGGAGGAAAACAAACAAACAAACAAAAAATCCCAACTACAAAACAGAAAGGTTTGTGGGACAGCAACTTGATACAACTTGGGCAAATAGGTCTATCATATATTTCCTAGGCAGACACAAATTTGCATGGAAACCAACTCCACCTTCTCCCTGGCTATCAATTAGGATGTGATGGACTAAATGTAAAGGATAAACAATGGGATCTATTTCTTTGTCATCAGCAAACAATGATAATTTTGCAGATCCCTCTGCCCAAGACTCATTTGTTTTATAAGCTGCCTGTGACCCCTCTTCTCTTCAAGGTTCTGCTTCTAGCTTAGGAATGCTTTAGCATTCCCTTCTTTGCTCATCAGTGGTTCCCAGACCCATATGTCCAGAGAAAGGAAGCTTTGGAAGAAAATGGAGATACATTTAGGAGAGGTTCAAAAAGGAAGGGAAGTTTCAGCACCAGAGTAAAATGACTTACAGAACCTACCATGCATGTCTGCCAACTAAGCACACTATTTAGGGTATTTAAGCCATTGTGGAGCACCACACACCACCTTCCTTCTCCCTCATCAAAGGAGACCACCAAACAACTCAAAACTAAAAATAATAAGGGAAAGAGAATAAAGGGCCCCTTCCCCAATTTTCCTGTAATCTCAAAGACTATCTCATTTTGCTCTGAATTGTATAATCTTGTCTCTCATTCAGAGGCCCCTCCCCCACCTTAGTTTTCTAGCAGATGTGATATGCTTTCTTTTTTCCTTTTGATTTTTCTTTTCAATATTATAGCAGTATTGAAATGCAAAGGAGCATGAGTTGAGATTTAAAGTAAATTCCTCACATTGTCTCTGAGGATCTTTTCCTGCCATTCAGAGATGGTGACAAAATGCTATTTGAATTTTGGGGTAACTCTGAGAACATCAGCATCTTTTGCCATGGCTTCCACTTACTTCTCAATGAACCAAAAGAGCCTTTGACTCTAAATCAGCGGTTCTCAACCTGTGAGTCGCGACCCATTGGAACTGTATTAAAGGGTTGCGGCATTAGGGAGGTTGAGAACCACTGCTCTAAATAAATATTACACTTGTACAACTTGCATGTCACTGGAAGATTATTCTTTAAGGTAGAATACATAAAATTCCCCAGTTTTTTTACTAATAACTTTTAAACTTTACCTTTCCCCCTCAATCTCTATCCCTCTCTCCTCAAAATCTCATAGCCCTGGCCAGGCATGGTGATTCACACCTGTAACCCTAGCATTTTGGGAGGCTGAGGCATAAGCATTGCTCGAGGTCAGGAGTTCAAGACCTGCCTGAACAACATAGTGAGACCCTGTCCTCTACAAAAAAACTTTTTTAATTAGCCAGGCATGGCAGTGTGTACCTATAGTCTTAACTACTCAGGAGGTTGAAGCAAGAGGATTGCTTGAGCCTAGCAGTTTGAGGTTACAGTGAGCTATGGTCATGCCACTGCACTGTAGCCTGGGCAACAGAGCAAGACCCTGTTTCCCAAACAAAACAAAATAAAAACCTCTCATAGCTCTTCCTTTCCTGAGGAAACTCAGAGTTCTCAGGAATGGGTCATCTTAAATTTGGGAGTGCTATATTCATATAGGTCAAGATTCTAGCCTCTTGGATCTAGCCCTGGCAAGTTGCCATTAACTCGATGTGAGACTAGCACTTCCTTTTTTGTAAAGATAGTCTCATTTTATCACTCTCGGTAGAGTGCCGTGGCGTCACACAGCTCACAGCAATCTCCAACTCCTGGACTTAGGTGATTCTCTTGCCTCAGCCTCCAGAGTAGATGAGACTACAGGTGCCTGCCACAACACCCGGCTATTTTTTTGTTGCAGTTTGGCCGGGGCCAGGTTTGAACCTGCCACCCTTGTTATATGAGGCCAGCGCTCTACCCACTGAGCCACAGACGCCACCCACACTTCCCTTCCTTAAGCCTCATTTTCCTACTCTGTAAAGTGAGAGTCTGGATTACATGACCTGTTTTCTAGGTCTGTAGATCTATGATTCCTATAAAGGAGAAGACAAAAGTGTCCTTCCATCAGGAAGTAAGACATTCCTGCCCTTCACACCTTGTCTCTGGGCCACTGCAGAGAGAAGCTACTCTATAGATGGCTGCCTTTCTCTTGCAGGCTTAACTAAAAGGACAAGTGAATTCTAGTAGGAGGCCTTCCCTCAAGTGCCAAACTCCTTTCACTAAGAGGAAAAAGAAATTAAGGACTAATCTTGAATCTTGATAAAGTAGATAGGAGATTGAAGGCAGGTATGAGGCAGAAAGGAGTGTGATAAGCCTGCCCCCACCCCAGACTGAGCACACACTTGGCTTTGCGTTAGGGAGTCCCATATAAGTAGTGGCTGCAAACCTAATTCAACTGTGTGTGGACAAAAGCAAGGACATGTGTAAATATATCCACAGCATTGATATAAATGTCTATTCAATGTCGATATACACAGTCTTATTCTCCCCTATGTTTGGCTGCAGGTACCTGTAACAAGACTTGGTAGGAGGGTAATACAACATCTTATGCTTCCCCCTTCCCCAAAGTTGGAATGGAAGAGACAGTAAGACAGGAGCTACTTGGCTTCCTATAAATTGTTTTGTCCTTCCTCACAGCTGCAATCAGAAGCTAAGGGCTCCCGCAGGCCTTGTTCTGATCTGCTGCAGGCAATGGAGGGTTTTTGAAACAGAGAGGACTTGGCTGCAGCCCCGTTTCAGCTGCCATTGGGGCTGGCTAATGGGCTCATTCGGGAAGACCCCCGCCTGCTGCACTAAAGAGTCCCCTGCCGACCCCCTCCCCAGTCCCAACCCAATTAATAAATGGGGGCTCCCACTTTATGGGTCTGGAAGCAGGAATCAGAGATGCAAATGACCCCCAGGGAGGGACAGAAAAAGGCCTTCCAAGAATCAAGCCAGAGAATTGTGCATCCACAGGCACATACTGCCACAGGCTAGTCATATCCCATTTTCCAAGCATTAAAGGGGAAGAAACTAGCAAAAACTGTATTTTCTTTCCCAGATCCAGAGGAAGATCGCATTCCTGAAGTCTGTGGGCACACCCCAGCAATAGACTTCTCTTGCCTAGTTCTCCAACCTGAAAAGGGCAGGGTCAGTGCCTCCTCCTAGAATATGCAATACTGAACATAGACATATCCCACTACTGGCTAATAAAGCAAACACTTCCTACCTTAAAAACAAAGAGGCTCCCTCTTACCAAGTTTTCATTTCATCCCCATAAACACCACAAATGTCTTGGGATCACCATTGTGAGGTTATCTTTTATTTCTCCCCTCATATCTAAACTGTGATCAAGCCCTATTAATTCCTATGGAACTACCTCCTTTCTCCTGATTCTCCTTGTAAGCCCTCACTGCCTCATGTCTTGGCAAGAAAAACAATATTCTAGTGAACTTTTCAGCTTCTTGACCTAGTACTGCTACAAGTCTTCAACATCATTTTCCTCTCATCATGTTCTATTCCATTATGCTTACTAAATCAAATTCCTCATTCAAGCCAACAAGTTTGCTTCTCCAACTTCATTTTCTAATATTCCCTCATTCCCTACCATTCTAGTTAGTCAATTCATAGTCCTCTTCACAAAATACACCCAAAATGACCCCTCTTCCACGAGTCTCCTTCCTCTGCTTTCTTCTGTTCCACATCCCTTATTTTCTTTACTTGCAAATAATTACTTCTGATTAACTCCACTTTTTCTATTCTTTGGTTTCCTCTTATTAGGGTACTGTTTTATAACTTGCATTAACATGTTGACTTATAAATACCAATTCCCTACTCCCCACTAAGTATAAGACTTAACTCTCCTACTAGCCCAGAAGTTTTCTAAAGGTAGAATGCTCCCCTAGTCTTCTCCCTTAGAGGTTAACCTGTACTTAGGACATGACTCTGCTAATGATATTAATGTTCCCCAGTGAAGTAGCCCTCATGATATAACTCCTGGGATATTATATCAAACAAGGAACACAATCTTATTATCACTGTCACTGCCACATGTCCTAAACTTGACATTAAGTCTTTCCAAAATTCAGTTTCATGACTTCAAAGTCATAACAAAACAAAAAACAAGCATGGTCACCAAAATTTGTTTATCTCTTTGATATATATAATATACAGGGGTTGCCCCCAAAATGTATATACATTTTAATAGAAAAAGCTATCCTATTCATGCCTGTTGCACGGTGACACTAGCATTCATTTAATTAATGACATCTTTTGAGCAAGCATCATACTATACATTGCTACTGTAATTCAATACAGCTTCTAAAAGTAATACATAGATACCATCTCTTAAAATGCATATACATTTTTTTGGTACTCCCAGTATAAATACTGTTCCTTTTAAAGCTTCAGATAAGAAGTCCCATTTTGTTCCCTATTTCTAAGATTAATCCTACATTTTCAAGTCATGACTTGATTTTCTAGAATGGAAATCAATAATCCCAGAGCCAACACTACTCTTGTTCCCTATCCTGCCTCTAGTCATCACGTTTTAGAAGGTCTTTGGGAATGGAGAAGTTATTTGTGTGTCTTTCAACTGTTTGGCAAATACTTCCCTTTGATCAACCTCACTCTCACAGACTCTTCCCTTCTAGGTTAGCAGTGTGTGATTAGAGAGGGAAAAATGGTCTGCCACTCCCCTTTATCTCCTACATATTGCTCAGGATAATAAAAAGGATTTGCTTTTATTCTTTCCATCCCTTAGCCTTAAGATGCTTAAACACAAAGATAATAAAAGCAAAGCACTTAGCTTAGTGCCTGACACAGTAGGTACCCAACAATGTGACCTTTATTAAAATATGTCTTTGTAGTATATTGTTGGTACTTTTCTCTCCCTTCTTCCTCCCAACGCCACAGGTTTCCCAACTTTTCTGGGTATGTGTTTTCACTGGTCAAAGATGGCACTGAAGTAAACTGTTCTTTTACAGCTCTAACATTCTGTGACTAATTTACATATTCTGGTTTGTTCTATGCCCTGCACCCTCATTTGGATCTAAAGTGAGGGAGGAAGCAATACTTGTCTCCATTTTGACATAAAATATGTAAAGCCACTTGCAAGAGTTAAAATTCAAATACAAAGAACTTTTTAATGTGATGAATCCATGTCATTCCTTCCTTACATCTGAATTACTCTCTTCAACTATGTAGATAGCAGTGTTAAGTAAATGCCCTTCTATAAGTTATTTGCTTAATGTATTTGCCTGTATTTTCTAGTTTCCTTATAGAAAATGTCTTAATAGTATCTTCTAGGTTCTAGGCCCATCCTCCAACCCTAAAAATAATATTACTATAATCAAGGGGAACTCTAATCATAATAATGCTTTTACCAGGACCTCCCTAAAATGAACTGTGAACCTCTTAGGCAATTAATCCTTAAATTTACTAGCTCAAACATAGTTTTTCCTTCTATCCATATCATTTTCTCTTCTTTAATATTACCCCAAGTCTCTTTCTGCAGCCCAGCAACCAGACTACTCTAGTTCTCCCTTCTTACCCTTATTTCTACGTCTTTCTTATATTGGTTCATTTAATGAGCCTTTTAGTTCTGTAACAGAAATTGCAAATACAAGGCCAAACTAAGAAGTTCCTGAATTTATAAAAGGGATCAGGCTCTTAAGCTTTCTCTAAGTCTTTGAATTCAGCCTGCTTTCTCCAGGGCTGAAAATACTCTAAATTATATTAGTCTTGGTGCAGGAAAGGTGTCTGTCTAAAAGCTGATTCTTACCAAGGGTGTCCCTTATTCGGCATTGTTGTAGTTCTGAGACACAGAAGGAAGGATCCCCTTTTAGAGACCGCCCATCAGATAGAGAAAAGATACCCACCAAGACCCATGCTTTCATCTTCACTTAGCTCTGACTGCTATTTTGTGGCCCTTAAAAAAATGTCTTCATGCTGCCTCCTTCAGGTTTGGTTTAGAAAAAATGTCCTTCATTCCTTTAGAACTATCAACACTAACTTTAGTTTACAATCATACCAAAGCAAGACATTCAAAATCCATCTATTTCAGGTCTAGGGAGTCTAAGTGAATTTACTTCATGGCTATATTCTCTTATTCCACAGAATTCTGATGTAGCTGAGGGCTGCATATTGAGAATGCTTCACTAACAACTACCCATCTAGAGGGTACTAAGACTAACTTACCTCTCAGCCTTTCTCTCAAACTGAGACTACTAATTTTTGAGATAAGAGATAAATGAGAGAAACCCAGTGGTCAAAGTGTTTTGGTACTCCTGTGATTAATCACCAGGACATCAACACAGCTCTTCTCTACTAAATACCAGGACCTTGTTCTAACCAAGCTTTACTTCCCACAGATACAATCTGCAACTGAGCTTAGTAATGTCATCACAAGAGCAAAAATCTCAGGATATAGAAGACAATAAAGAGGTGAAGGTTGAAAGAGGGGAAGCAGGACGACTGAAAGATGATGCCTTTCCTGGCCAGTAAAAGAAACTCTGATAACCCACATATAAATTAAAAGTCCTTTCAGAGTTCCTAGCAATAAGTATGGTTATCTTGCTTTCTCCTCCTTTTCCCACCCTGTAAGTTGAGGATCTGGATAGACATTTGTCTTCTGAATTGCCTCTCAACTTTAAGAAATAGAAGTAATTCTAAATACCCAGCAGGGGTAAGCAATCAATACCTATGATACACCTGAATCATTCCAGTTGAATAGTGAAAGGAAAACAGGAAATGGAAAGAAGTAGGTGGATAAGAGATGGAGAGACAGCTACATACAATGAGTAAAGTACCACTGATAACACTTTAGGTGTGTACTCTCAGCCTTTCAACCTAGCTTGGAGTAATCTACCACTTATCTTAAGAGTATTTCCAAGGCTAGGCTATAGGAACACTAGAGGTGTTCTCACAGAGAAGTGCCACACCTGGACAGTTAAATTAACCAGTGTCCAGGAATGCTCACCTTGGTTCTCAGGACAACCAGAAGACTCAGTAGTTCCGCCTCTCCCTTGGAATGGTTGAGTATTTCCTCATTTGAGGAACTCCCCATTCCCACTCCAGTCAGCCCTTCTGAATGATTAAGTTGTGAGAAATCACTCAATAGCTAAAAATCAAGCAAGCTAGGAAGAGGCAATCTTTAATACAATGGAAATCCCAGTTCCACACCAAGAGCATTAACTGTTAAATTTCTTTTGAGTCATTAACTGTACAGTTAAGGATGGCTGTCTAGGAAAAGACAGTGTCTAAGAAATTAAGGTACTGAACAGTACGGTTTCTATTCAGAAATGGCTCTGGATCTGACAGGAAAAAAATGTAGGTTAGGTCTCAGCTTTTAGGCCCAGAATTGAAAAGACAGTCACTGCTATGAAGTAGACACAATATCCTCTAGTAGGTGGAAGTTCACCCCAGATCATAAACTTACAATTTATATAAAGATCTAAAATTAATTCATTTTCTCTGGAGACTAATCAGGAACACATCATTCCAAAAACTGGAACATTTGTGAGCTCTCCATTCTCCTTCCAAGATGAGGCTTAGCCCAGAGGTAAGGGAACACCGCTCAAATTTTTGAGGATTCAAAAACTGACTAGCCACCCTCATTATCACTTTTTGTATTCAGCTTCCTCCCAATTTCCCTTGCTCTGGTGTATCCCTTAACCTTGTATGACTTGCTGACTCCACTATCCCCTTCCTCTCTCCTGATGGATTTTATCTGCCCTTTGCCTATTTATCATAACTAGCAGGATTGTAGCACAAACTACAAGGGAAAAAATTATCCTCAATGTTCTAAACCATGAAAGGGAAGGGAACCCAATTCTCTCCTCAGGTGGAGATGGGAAAGACTTTGCAAATAATAGGGATTTTAACTTTGAAACAACTTTGATTCACTTTCTGGATTGGCAATACATCAGGAAATCTTAATAGACCTAGGGATACTAATCCCTATGCTGACCCTGTTTTGTAACAACGTGGGAAATAGGGTGGGGTGCTGGAGAGTCTGGTTTAAAAGATTCTTTTAGGTATAAACGGCCTCTTACTGACTACCCTTGATGACAGTTGAGCTCTAACCCACTTACCTCTCCTATCAGGAGGAGTCAGGGTACATGAAGCTCAACTCTTTTGATGGCCTGGTACCGCCATTGTTTGTGTAACTGTTTTCTGTTTTTTTAAAAAATCACATTTTATTGCTCCCCCAACTCATTTTTTATTCTCTAGTTTCTAGTCTAGTGTTTTCAAGCACCTTTTCAAATTCAGAGGTCTTTTTCTTGGGGGTGTGGGGGGGGTTAATGAGTCTACAGTGATTCTGAGGTAGAAAACCCCTAAGATAAAGTGGAGGAAAAATGTCCTTTATATATAATTAGATATGCTTACAGGGTACAGATTAAGAAGTAAATGCAATGGAGCAAAAGTGGTATAGTAACAGGAAATATTTAATTTTCCAATCTCCACTTTCCATTTTTATAAACTGAAAGAAAAAAATTTAATATATTACAAAATATCTGTACATAGACAAGGTATACCCAATGGGGGGCAAAAACAAGAGAGAGAAAGGAATACAGTGTCAGGAACCTAAATCAGGGAGAATGAGGTGGCAACTGACACTTTTCTGATGCAGCATCTCTCTCAAAACCTGCTGGTAACCATTTTAGCACTGTAACTATATATGCATATTATATATACACACACACATACAAGTGGTTGGGTGATGTCTATGGCATAAGCTAACATAAATCCTACTTACAAATTTATGCTAACTGCCCTGCTTTAAACGTATAGATCTGAAACAGTTTTCAAATCCTTATCGTTCCTATGGACAGTTGAACAAAAAAACTAAGGAAACTGGGTCAAGCACATTTGTTTTCAAAAAACAGAAAAATGATCATGGTCAAACCAGTTCTGCCTCCCATTCATGAACAGAATCTGATTTCTCATCTGTTCAAAATAATGTATTTAATAGACTTAATATTTCCCACGGTACAATAATTAAAACAAAATAAAGCCAAAACCACTTTTGAATGGAATTAATTGGGTTTGTAATTTTCAAATAGTCAAAAGCTGAAATTCTACCAAACCTTTACTTCCATCACATTAATAGATAACATAGCTGAAAAATTAACAAATACCTTTTCTTCCTCCACACAGATTCCAGGATATTTAAATGAGATTTCCTCTGCTTTTAGAAATAGTCAAAATTACCGAACTTTTTTTCACTTTAAAGGTTAGATTCCCCAAATGGGGGTGGGGGTGAGATGGGATCATACATACACATACACACACTCATGCACACATTCACCCCCTTCCCTAGTGGGTTGAGGGAATGGAGGCTTGAGTAAATTATTTAGGACATTTGGCATAATTAAAAATAAGGGGTGGGAAGGGGAGAGAAAAACATTATTGATGACTGCTGATAACCAAAATACAATGAAAATATACAGAAAATTTTATTCATATTTGATAGGAAACCAAATTTTTTCACTGAACAGATACTTCTAAAAGTATCCCAGGCTCAGGCTCTTTAATCAGAAACAGGGGAGTAGGGCCCAATACCTCAAATTCAAATATTCTAAAATACTAAGGCCCATGTCTGAGGACTAAGAAGTCAACAGACAGAAGGTTCAGATGAACTTTAATACAATTTATAAATAGCTTGTCAGTGAGTCAAGTAAATATAACTGGACACACTGATATAAAAAGCCATCAATGCCAAAATGGCTAGAAGTTTCTCTTTCTCTCAATGTTTGGCCCTGAGGGCAAGGCCAGATCAAAAAACAGAGAATAAAGAAATACACACAACAATATCTACCTATTTCAGTAACAGGGGAAAATAATCTTCAAGTATCTGGAGAGGGTTCTTCTTTCATTTCTTTAATTTTTTTTTATTAATGCACCTAAGATTTTATTTTTTTAATATAAGAACTTGGCATTGAAATTGAACTTGAGTTTTGAAAAACTATACTCCACAACGCTGAGCACGTTTGACTTTCCTTTGAAAAGGGGGCTAACCTACGTTTCACAAAGGTCTAAGCTGTGTAGATAAATTATATGACATGTACCTGTTTTTTAAACTCTATATGCTGGTACTCAAAAATGGAAGCCACAATGAGAAGCATCCCAAGTTATCCCATCCATTGGCCTTTCCTTTTTTCATTTCCTGTTTATGATAAGGTAATGTTCTTGCTAGATAGCCACAATTTAACCCCTTTTACCAAACCAACACCAATCTCTTTGCAGGAAAATCCCTAAAAGAATTGGCAGGATATACGTGCTGGGATGTGTATATGTCAATACTGTTCTTTCTTATGGTATGCTGTTTTAAAGTTTTTTTTTTAAGGTATCAGGTATTGATATAGCTTCAGAAAAATACCCACCCTAAACTAGGTTACATTTCCATGTATTTTCAGGATGTGTTTTTTTTCTCTTTGACAATATCACAATGCTTTGTTTGAAAGGCTTCTTGACATAAAAATATATGTGTAAACAATATGCTAAATGCTCCTATTAGCCCTCTAGGTATGGAAGCATTATCTCTAACCATAGCTCAACAGCAATATTCTAGGCTGTCACATTTAGAAGTCATCTTCCCCATAAGAAAATGGTTTAAAAAAAAAACCAAAACATTTTAGAATTGAAGAGTTACAGAGAACAATGTAGGAGTTTGAATTTCCTTTCCTTTATTATAAAAAAAAAAAAAAAAAGAATGACCCCAATTTCTTGGGCATCTCAATTTTTTTTTCCAAACAAATGCCTCAAGGGAGTATAGGATAGGAACAGAAATGGAGAAGGAAAGGGAGAGGGATGGAGAGGGCAGAGAGAAGAAAGAGAAAAAAATGGAAGAAATTAGGCAAAGGCTACCTACTAGCCCAAGAATGCCACTTTCTACAACCTGCTTCATGCGCATATCTTTTGTCAAAGTGGAGCAAACTTTATGGATGAGTAATTTATTTGGAAAAAAGGTATGTTCAAGATGCTCAATGGGGGAAAAAAGTGTTCACGTAAGAGCAAAACTGTGAGATGTTGGAGAGGAAGAAAACATTTATTTAAATCAGCCAGGCCACTCTGTTTCCCTTATAGCAAAAGCCTAAGAGCAGCTCAAATTCTGTGAACACTATTCTCTTTACAAGAAAAAACAAACAAACAAAAGAACCCCACCTAAATTAAAATTTGAAAGAAAGAAACCACACAGAACCCCCCCCTACAAAACTTTAAAAAACAAAGAGCCTCTCCTGAGCCATCTCAAAACTGAAACTGTTTTCTATCTTCTGCTCAAGAAGTGCAGGCAATGAGCTAACAAAACATTTACTTTTCAATTTAATGACCTCCATATTCTCTACTCATATCTACTAGGTAGAGCTGAAGTAGTGACTTTAGCCCATCCAGGGAGAACTGGTGCCAACATCATTATTTTCTAAGTCGCCTGCTAGTAGCAAGTGAGCAAGGAATACAACGGACAGCTTTGCAGTAGCCAAGTGCAGATGATTACCTCGCTCTGGCAAGTGATTTCATTAAAAGTTCAGAGGACTGGATGGAAGGATGGATAGGGAAGGAATCTTTCAGGACACTGAAGTCTCTGGGTTAGTAAGGAACTCCTCTCCCTCTTCCCCCTCTTGGTGGGACTCTCGTAGGCCCTCGATAGAGTTTTCCATAAGCAGAAGACTGAGCTGGGGCCCCCCAATGAAGGCCTGCTCCTGAGCTGCTGGCCCCAGTGGTTCCTGGCCCCAGCTCCCCATAGTTTTGCAATTTGGTCTCTGCATGTACCACAGAGTTGCTGCTTCCCTCAGCCTTCAGGAATGGTTGCCCGACCACCGAGTGTAATGCTAATGGGACCCTGGCAAAACGGAGGTCCTGGTCCCCTGGAAACTGCACTGACCCTGTGCCCTGGTAACTGCTGGGCTCCCCAAGGTGGCTCACAGAGCCTGAGAAGGTCCTGTTCTTCACCAGGGTCTGGACCAAGGATTCTGTCAAGGCTGGACCAGAACTGCGTTCATCAGTGTCAGTGGCACTGAACCCTGTTTCAGGCCCATCAGTGTTTCCGTAAGTCCTGTTTGGATGGGGTCGGGTGGAGTACTCCATTGGTCTCAAGGCCTGGTGCTCATGTGGCAGGTGGCCAGGAGGCTCTGCTTCAGGCTGGGATAAAAGTTGCAGCAAGGCGGCTGTCACGGCTGGGTTCAACTCCTGGGGGCCGCTGGAAAGATCGCCTTCAACCAGAGGGGGTGGAGGTGGCGGCGGTGGAGGTCCGGGGGGCTCAGGGGGCCTCTTCTCTGGTGGAAGAATGTGAGGAGGACATGCTGTGGAAGGGTTACTTCTTTTAAACACCATCTTAAAAATCACATGTGATTATAAACACAAACACACACACACTGCCCAACATAAACAAATATCACTATAAGTAACCAGATATATAAAGACTAAAAAAATCTTTGGATTAGGAAATCGCAATTTATAAATAAAACCAAGTAATTAAAACAATTGCATTCTGGATCTAACGGTTGGTGTAAAAAGATCATGTTTTTCAAATGACTGCCCTGATTTCTGTCTGAGATTTCCTTCCTTAAAGAAATGTTCTAATATGCAGGCTGCTAGCAGCTTCCCTACCCCTTTTTGCTGTTAGATCAGAACATTAATGAAAACAAAGCAGAAGGAAGATGAGTGGGAACAATATACATGCTATGGTCACATTTCTAAGACATAATCTTGCTGTACAACAGAGACCTTTTATGGACTTTGCTAACACATTTTACAGAACATTTGATGATGTAAGGTTAACCTGAAATAGAACTTAAAAGAATATACAGGAGAGATGAATAAAGTAAAACTTTTCATTACCATCATGTTAAAAAAATACACTTGCTTCTCCAAACTTTAGTCACCTCTCCCCATAATCACATTCTAAAGAAGGTATATTAACCACCATATTATCATTCAGCTTCCTATGTTACAGTAATAATAAAAACTAAAATAACTTTCCATCATAATTTCTATTTTGTTTTCCTACCTCTTGCATTTTTTTCCATGCTATGAAAAAATAAATCACTATAGCAATGTCATGCAGAATGGGGCTGTTGATAAACATCAGTTTATCTTGAAGACAGTGACAAGAACGAAAAATTTTGAAATGTGGTGAACTAATATTATATTCTGTCTTAACAAAGATCTTTTTTGTGTTTCTTGAACCACTTCCCCAGACTTTCTTTTTTGCAGTTTTTGGCCAGGGCCAGGTTTGAACCCACCACCTCTGGTATATGGAGCTGGTGCCCTACTCCTTTGAGCCACAGGCACTGCGCTTTCGCCAGATTTTCTTATATCAACTGCTGGCTAAATTTGCTTATGCACAATAATCATTGTCTGAAAATGAACTCCTATCAGGTCAAGCGAGGAGAGATGAAAAATAGTGTGAGTCTGAGGACATAACAAAATTACTGAGACTGAAGTATAGTCAGAACAGTGCCTTTAGAGAAATGAGAATCACCCGGCTGAAGAAAAGGTTTAATGTTATGGGATATCTTCCAAACAACCAATTTTTTTTTTCCTGTGGAAGCATATTTTTAAAATGTCCATTTAGTCATTCTTTCATTATCTTAGCTGTGATATAAAGTCATTACTCAGACAAGCCAAAAACAGTTTTTAGTTATAGTTATTTTTGTAGCATATTTACCTTAAGTATTCTTTGTGAAGACAATGAGTAAGTAAGTTTGCACTCCCTTAGCATGCAGATGAAAGCACTCTGAAAACACTAGAAAACTGTAAGGTTGTACAGTAGGAAGATGAGGTCAGGAGCTATATGTAACACACAAGTAGAGTAACAACTGTCCCAGTTTGCCTGGGACTGAAAAGGTTCCCCAGTTACCAACTTTCAGTTTTAAAATCAGGACAGTTCAGGAATGAGCTGATCAACCTACATATAGTATCCACCAAGGTACTTGTTGACGGATGGGTTGGTTGACTGGGTGGCAAAGGAAAATAAATTTAAAGACAAAAAATTAATTGTGGAAAATTCACACCTTAGAGTGTAGACATGCTGAAAAAGGAGGGCTAACTAGACTATAAGCATTTATGGGTTACAGAGCCTTTTACTTTCAACACTGTGTATCTCTCTGCATCAGAACATCACAGTACCAGTTGTTTTTATAAGTATTTTTGGACTATTCATGAAGTGAAACTATAGGTTTTTTTTAATATCGAGGGTAAACAGAAAATATATAACTGCAAAAGTGGGCAAATTTAAACTTACATTCTTCCATCTATATCATTTTTCTTTTCTTTCTTTCTTTTTTTTTTTTTTTGGAGACAGAGCCTCAAGCTATCCCCCTGGGTAGAGTACCATGGCATCACAGCTCACAGCAACCTCCAACTCCTGGGCTCAAGCAAGTCTCCTGTCTCAGCCTCCCAAGTAGCTGGGACTACATACAGGCGCCCGCCACAAGGTCTGGCCATTTTTTGGTTGCAGCCATCATTGTTGTTTGGCGGGCCCGGGCTGGGGATTCGAACCCGCCACCTTAGGTGTTATGTGGCTGGCGCCTTAGCCGCTTGAGCCACAGGCGCCGATCCTATATCACTTTTCATATCCAAACTTTGCCTTTTATGTAAATAGTTCTGTTTCAACAGGAGTAATTTGTGGCCTCACATTCTTTCATATGTGTAAAATGAAAATTCTATTCCAAAGTAGCAAAATAGATGGATTACAAAGAACTATTAAAATAAGGTTAATAAAATTTCTTAAGGGAATTAAAAATATGAATTATAAATCATATTGTTATGAGATTTATGTGTTAATGTTCTCTTTTTTTGAGACAGACTCTCACTTTGTTGCCCTGGGAAGAGTGCCATAGCATCATCATAGCTCACAGCAACTTCCAACTCTTGGGCTCAAGCAATCCCCTTGCCTCAGTATTCCTATTTTCAGTAGAGACTGGATCTTGCTTTTTTATTGGAGACAGAGTCTCACTGTGTCACCCTCAGTAGAGTGCCGTTGCATCACAGCTCACAGCAACCTCAAACTCTTGGGCGATTCTCTTGCCTCAGTCTCCCATGTAGCTGGGACTACAGGCGCCTGCCACAACGGCTGGCTATTTTTTGGTTGCAGTTTTCATTGCTGTTTAGCAGGCCCGGGCTGGGTTCGAAGCAGCCAGCCCCGGTGTATGTGGCCAACACCCTAACCATTGGGCTACAGGTGCTGAGCCAGGGAATCTCACTTTTTGCTCAGGCTGGTCTCAAACTCCTGAGCCAAGCAATCCACCCACCTTGGCCTCCCAGAGTGCTAGGATTACAGGTGTGAGCTACCACGCCTGGCCTAGTTTTTCTATTTTTAGTAGATATGGGATCTTGCTCTTTCTCAGGCTTGTCTCAAACTCTTGAGCTAAGGTGATCTACCAACCTCAGCCTCCCAGAGTGCTAGGATTACAGGTGTAAGCCACCTCACCTGGCCTGTATTAATGTCTCAATCTTTAACAGTCTGTACTAATGGATGGAGGTATTATTGAAATGTAAAAATAACTTAAAAACTTCACTTATTAGATTTCAGCCAACACTCTTTCCTATTAAGCACAGAATAGCAAACAGTAGCCATAGTGACAGGTTGTTACCATCTCTAGCTTATAGTCTGCCCTCTGGTGGAAGTGCTAATGACTAATGAACAGTGAAATGGCATCAACTAAATACTCCAGGACTGACTGCAATAATTAGTTGTTGCATTTTTTCACCATTTGGCTGATAGCTTGTTGGCTCAATTGGTGAATTTCTTTTTTTTTTTAAATTGGGTGAAGTTCTTTCAATCACTATGCTATTTAACTTGAACCACTTCTTTCAAGTATTTTGATTAGAGGTGAATTTTTGTGTGTGTGGAAGGGGTGTCAGTGTCTGAGAGATAAGATAAAGAGGACCGCTTTAATTCTAGATTAATTAGACCTAGAGTCTCTTAAAAACAATTACAATCATGATAGAGTAGCAAAATGGATAAAGAAATAAGACTATAAGAATTCTAGTTCTTGCCTTTGCCAATAATTAATTAGCAATAGGACCATAGGAAGACTTTAACTTCCCTGGTTTGCAGTTTTCCTATCTGTAAAGTAAGGGGTTAATTTTATCTTTAAAAGTTTTTAAAGTCTTTACATATGAAAACAGGTTATATACTTGACCTGATACCAGCAAAAATAAAGCACATGCTTTCTGCAACATCCATATGAAATGTGAATACAGGACCCTAAAGTTGAAGATTAGTATACCTCTTCAGCCCTTGTGCCTCTTCTTATTCCCCAATTCATAGGGTCTTCATGAACAGTGAAAATTTCCAACAGGTTAAAAAAACACTCAGTTAAGTAAAGATTTTGCAAATAGATTATAAGTCAGAAGTGATTAGAGAATTTAAACTTCTTTTCCCTCTATTAAATTTCATGTTGTGGTCATGTGAGATCAGGTGTAATATATTCCCTTTTTTTCTGATTTTCTGAGATAAGGTCTTGCTATGTTGCCCAAGCTGGACTCCAACTTCTGAGCTCAGGTGATTCTCCCAACTCAGCTTCCTGAGCATCTGGGACTAAAAGCGTGCATTTTTTCCTGTATAAAATACTCACTTCCTGATCTGATGTCCATTAAATTATTTCTTTTAGAAACACAGATTTATATGCTTTTATATGCTATTACTTTTTTGGAAAAGAAATGGTGTTAATTATTTACTTAAAAATATTCCCAATTATTCTTCAGCAAATTAACAATGATATTTTCTTAGTATTTTCTTGATTGTATCTTCCAGGTAAGACTCTGTTATCCAGCATCCACTCCGCTAGAGGTAAAAAAAAAATATATAATCTGATAGTTGCTTGTTTGGAAGTGAGATTTTCAAGTGCTAGGACTAGTTGTGGCTACTACATACACACACACACACACACACAGAGGTTCAAGGTGCATTTCCTTGGTTAGAGAACAGAAGGGCTTTACTTACCTACCTCCTAGGAAATGGAAAAACAATATATGAAAGGTGCTTTGAGAAGCTATGAGACTTAAATAAAAGAAGCTGGGCAAGAAATCTATCACTTGGTGCGTGTTCTCCTGTAGACTACAGAAAAACTGAAACTGAGGCCACTGATGTAAAAAAGAAAATGTTAAAGAAATTTTTAAGAGGATCAACAGCACCTGAGCTCAATGAGATTCATGACCGGTCTGTTTACCTGCTGCCTCCTCCTGTGGCATTGTGGGAGTTCTTCCGGGCCCCTGTGGCCCACTGTTCTTGTCACTGTTGTTTTCCTCCAAGCTGCCTGCTGGCTCTTGGGTTTTCATCAGCTGACTCAAGAGAACTGCCAACACATTCTGTACATCAGCTGGTGTGCTTGAAGCTTCAGGGGTTGTCTGTTCTGCTGAAGGCAGGGCCACTGGGGCAGGGGGTGCTTCTTTTAAAGACTCCTCAGGGGCTATGGGCTCTGAGTCCTGCTGCTGGGAAGCAGCTTCCGTCAGGGCACTAATGGATTGGTTCAGGGCTTCCAGCTGCTGCTGCATCTCTGGGTTGGAGTGGATATTAAGCAGCTGTGCCATTTGAGGGATACTCAAGTCAGTTTGGCTCTGTAGCAGGTTCAATAACACTGCCAATTCACTTTGATTCAGCTGTTGTGTGATGTCACCGAGGCCTGGGGAGAGATAGTATAGCCAATATAAGAGGACAAGGTAGGGCAAGGACCCTTTACCTTCTTCAACTGGCTAATAGCAATTTATATCCAAAGAATGCTGTTTCACTTTAAATCTCATTTTTCATACCTGAAATCATCATGAGTTATTTTTCATGCTTTCCCTTAAAATACAGTGACTAAAATATGTCTGCATTGTGCATAAAAATGATTTCATTTTAGCTATATTCTTCAAGGTCAGTGGGTTTTGTTTGTTTTTTTTTGAGATAGAGTCTTAAGCTGTCACTCTAGGTAGAGTGCCATGGAGTCACAGCAACCTCAAACTCTTGGGCTTAAGTGATTCTCTTGCCTCAGGCTTCTGAGTAGCTGGGACTACAGGCGCCAACCATAATGCTCAACTATTTTTTAGTTGTAGTTGTCATTGTTGTTTGGCAGGCCCAGGCTGGATTTGAACCCAACAGCTCCTGTATATGTGGCTGGCCCCCTAACCACTGAGGTCAGTGGTTTTTAACCCTTACTACCGTGTTTCCCCAAAAATAAGACCTACCCAAAAAATAAGCCCTAGCAGGATTTCTATGCACTTGTTAAATATAAGCCCTACCCCGATAATAAGACATAGTGATGGGCATGGCTATGCAGTGTATCTACATAGCCATGCCATGCACTTCAACGCAGAGAGGACATCCCCTGAAAATAAGCCCTAGTGTGTCTTCTTGAGAAAAAATAAGACAGTGTCTTATTTTTGGGGAAACACGGTATCCATCAGAACTACTAGGTGAAATTCAGGCTTTATCACCATAGATCTGGCAATTATATAGGAGTATTTTTTTTAAAGCCAGTGTTGAGAATCCCTGTAAAGTTAAAAAGAAAAAGAGTATCTGTAGTTCAGAAAAACTGGTGGTACAATAGGAGAACTACTTTGTTATAATAGCTTATTAGGACACGGGTTTAGAAATATTTAGATCAAATAACAGTTTACAGAACAAACTACATTTAGCAAATATGATTTAACATGATAAATTCTAAGAAGGTCTCATCAAATCTAACATAAACAGAGCTCCAAATTATGTGTGTTAGGAAGTCATGGGTGAACTAACATTAATCTTACCTAATTCACTGACTTCTGTCACATATCTAATTAAGACACAATGTTCCTCATTTCAGAAAAGGAAAATGAACTATTATAGACTTTCTGGACCATATGTACATATAAAACTTGGTTTATCTCCTTCTTCCCCATAATGAGGACATTAACCTCTTTCCTAATGGTTCACTGGACAAAAATTAAAAGACAGATACAAACACACACTCCTGGTACTTGACCTTCCAAATCTGCCAAAATCTGCTTAGTAGAAGTACAAAGGCCTCAATTCAAGCACTGACCTATTGCATCCCCAGCCCCAGGCTCCACCTTGCTGGGAGCAGGTTGAGGTGGTGCTGGGCTGCTGTTCTTCACAGGCTCAGCACTTATCCCTGAGGTAGTTTCTTTTCGAGAGGCTTTGGCTGGAGGTGGCTCTTCCACCACAACACCACTTTGTCGCTGACGTCTTCGTTTCTTACTCCATAATTCATGGCAATCTTGCCAGTGAGGGAGACTAGAAAAAGACAAAACAAAAGGGAAATGTCTATGGGAATGTGGTAGTGAGTAAATGGACAGACAAGGGATTAAAATGGGAAGACAGAGTGTGGCAAATGGAAAGAATAAGAAAAACATAAAAATAACCAGAAAAGTTAGTAAGTAAAAGGAATCATGGCAGATGGTAGTCAGAGAAAATAAAGTCCAAAAGATTTATATAGTGAGAAAGATTTATATAGTGGATCTTGCTAATACTAGGGACTTGCCTGCTGTATAAACCCCCATATTCTAGTCAAATTCTGTTCTTCCAGCTCGGCACCTGTGGCTCAATCGGCTAAGGCGCCAGCCATGTACACCTAAGGTGGCGGGTTCAAATCCCCAGCCCGGGCCCACCAAACAACAATGATGGCTGCAACCAAAAAAAAAACGGCCAGGTGTTGTGGCGGGCGCCTGTGGTCCCAGCTACTTGGGAGGCTGAGGCAGGAGACTTGCTTGAGCCCAGGAGTTGGAGGTTGCTATGAACTGTGATGTCATGGCACTCTACCCAGGGGGATAGCTTGAGGCTCCGTCTCAAAAAAAAAAAAACAAAAAAAAAAAGTTCTGTTCTTCCATGATGTAACAAGAATAAAGGAAAACTTTATTGGTCAGGTTTTGGGTAGGAATAAATTGGACAGAGATGACTGACTTATTAATACCTAGGTCTAGGAAAGGTGGTGACTTAAATCTTAGGATTATATAAGTATATCATAATTAAATCACATCTTATGTGTTATTTGGTCTGTGAAGAACAAAGACTGCTTCTTTCCTCTTTCTGCCCACTGAATTTCCATGACTACACATCAACTTTTTCAGTGTAGTTCAGCACTAAGTATAGTATACTTCTAGACATCCTCATACTCAACAATGCGAACAGCCCAAGTCGGTCAAATCTTACAACAAAATCTCTCTATAACAGGAGTTCCCAAATTTCAGTAAAACAGTTGTGTATTTCGAGCCTCATTCAGTGTATCAAAATTCTAGTGCAATAAATAAATTTGGCCATTTCTTTGCAGCAACTGAATTTGGAGTTACTACCTACTCATATACCAATATCCTATCCATTTCTTCAAGATACAGTTTTTCTTAAGAAAATGCCCCCAAAACTCTGACATGAAAGCTCTGACGCTGTCAGTGATAAATTCAAAGATAAAGACTTTTTATGTCCCAGAACATGAGATGTTCAGTGTAGAACTCTAGAGGTCCTATACAATATAGGAAACTAATAAGATTCTAATAAAGAGTGAGAAATTCATAGAACATATTTTTTACATCAAAATTCAATGACCTACGAGTGATGCAAAAATTAGGACTAGCCAGGGCAACATAGTAATACCCCATATCTCTTAAAAAAAAAAAAATTAGCCAGGCATGATAGTACGTACTGGTACCCCTACTGAGGAAGGGTACACCAGGAGGATCACTTGAGCCAAAGAGTTTGAGGTTACAGTAAGCTATGATCATACCATTGCATTCTAGCCTGGGGAACAGAGCAAGACCTCATCTTAGGAACAAATTAGGACTGTCTTTGCCAGTGTGAGATATACATGGTCCCCACAGACATCGGTGATTCAAAAACACAGAAAGGTTAAGAACAAAAATTAGAAATAATTTCAAAAACAGAAATAATTTCAAAGAGGTTATATAAAGCGATATTCTGGGATTGGGATCCAGGGACAAAAGATATTCTAAGTCAAATTAGAACAAATATTGTAACTAACTCTATTCCTTGTTTAAAAAGAGAACAACCAGGGGTACAAGTGAATCTCTCTAAGAGTAGAATCAGAACGTTTTAAAACAATAACTGAGAAAATGACATGAAGGCTGTGTTGATCAGTTTGATGGAAGTACTTCGAATTGCATGTGAAAACCCCACACTGTACCCCAGAAGTGCATTAATGTACATAGTTACCATTCAATAAAAAAAATAAAAATAAATAAAAATAAAAAAATAGCCGGGCACTGTGGCTGGTGCCTGTAGTCCCAGCTACTTGGGAGGCTGAGATAAGAGAATAAAAAAAAAATATTTTTTTTTGTTTATAGTATTTTATGAATTTAATATTTACTCCTCATAATTTAGAAATATGTAAAAGTATAAAGATATACGTACATTACATGTATATGCAAACACCAACAATAATCTCACTATCCATAGAAAATCAACATCATTACCATGTATGTCCAAGGACAAGTTAAAAGTTCCCTTATCTTGGTGAATGTCTATAAATGCCTACATAACCCATCATAAGCACATATATTTGTGTGTATATTCAAACCTATTTCAACATTTTATCATAAATATTTTCCTCATTTATTAATTATCAAACAATTTTGGTGGCTACACAATTTCATCAAGTGGCTATACCTTAATTCATTTTACTAGTCCCCTCATGTTAGACATTTAGGTTGCTAATGTCATAAAATTGTCAATTTTTTCCCCCTCAGTTGTAAATAATTTGATTTGCTACATTTTAAAAATAGTTTGACAATTGAAATATTGGTTTATCTTCTCTGAACAATCACTTCCTGGGTTGAATCACTTCTGTTTCAACCCAGCCTTCTTAGCAGTAGTTTTCTAACTCTAGCATGCATCAGAATCGTCCAGAAGGCTAGTTAAAGCAGAGATTTCTTGGTCCCACCCCCAAAATTTCTTTTTTTTTCTTTTGAGACACTCTTACTTACGATTATCTTACCTTAGCCTCCTGCGTAGCTGGAACTATGGCACCTGCCACAATGCCTGATTATTTTTAAAGATGGGGTCTTGCTCTTGGTCAGGCTGGTCTTGAACTCCTAAGCTCAAAGATCCACCACCTTGGCTTCCTAGAGTGCTAGGATTACAGGCACGAGCCACTGTGCCTGGCTCCCAGAGTTTCTTGATTACCAAAGTTCTTGGTTCAGAGCTAAGAATTTGTCCCTGGGTCTGGACCTCATGCTGAGAACCACTGTTCTCAAAAAGTACCTGTTTTATGCTATACACTGTGTAAATCTTTCACCTTTATAAAGTACCTATTGGATCTATGAAACTGATATAATGAGTAGATTCTCATAATGGTCTCATTCCTTTTTACTTCACTACTGAGAAATAATAAAAAGCTGTTTCAATTACCATCGCACAGTTCAGTCCATGGCCTGGCATATGCATAGGTACCCTCTTTATGTTGAAAATGTTAGGCAAATAAATAATGTTAGCAAGGGATGTTGCAGTTTTGACACCTACACTTTGATTTGGGATTCATTTTTCTCATGAAATGGTCTCCTGGCCTCTAGCCTCTCCCTGATGTCAGCCTAGGCTCACCTTCTCACCACCCTTGTCCTTCATAAAACTAAAGCTGATTATTTACTTCTATCTTCAGCAATATGGCAAATTAAATACTCAGAGAAACCACTTCTGATGTAGTACATCTAAAATGGTGGTTTAAATGTTTAAAGTAATATCTCTGTTAATGTGTGGCTTACCTAGCAATAGAGTGTGGAAATGTTTTAAAGACCACAAGCAAAAAAAACCAAACAACCAAGCAGTCAAGAGTTGTGAGGGACAGAGTTGTGGATAGTCTAACAATTCCAGGTACCCTAGAGCTTGGCTTCTAAGGTACCAGGGAGGAAGAAGAAACAAAGCATTGGTTCAGATTTGGATTTGAGTTCAAAAAGATATCCATTGATAAAGCATGGACTTGTAAATGGAACAAAACAAAACAAAACAACCTGCCGTACAGAGTGAGACAAAGATGTGTTAGCTCTTAATGAAGAGGGGAGAAAATGTTCCCTTAAGAATTTCTGATCACAAACCTGAGTTTGAATCCTGAATTCATGTTACTCACTTAGTCTAAAATATTTCAAAGCTTATGTTTTAAAATTATATAAAGTTGATAATATCCCTAGACTTTGGGGAGTAACAAAGGTAAATACTCCCTGTAAGAATTCATTCAAACTGAAGTTTCAAAAAATTCCCAAAGATAAAATTTTAAAGAAGGTAAACTTATAGTAAAAATTTACAACTGTAAGTGACAGTAGAAGTAGCCAGCAGAAACTATATATTATACAACAAGACTTATAAAGACTTATCAACAAATAAGTACAGAAATATCAGATATATGAATACAAAATGTTAAGAATTAAAAGAAAAAAATAAATCTATAACAAAGAAATAAAAAGCTGTAAAAATTGACCAGAAAGTTTTGAAAACTAAAATCTACTTATAAGAAAATGAAAAAAAAATTATTAAAAATAAAAACTTATATCTGGGTGTTGTGGCAGGTGCCTGCAGTCCCAGCTACTTGGGAGACTGAGGCAAGAGAATCGCCTAAAGCCCAGGAGTTGGAGGTTGCTGTGAGCTGTGTGACACCACCGCATTCTACTGAGGGTGATAAAGTGAGACTCTGACTCTACAAAAAAAGAAGAAATAAATAAATACAAAAATAATAACTTAATTTATGAATTAAATGGTAGAGAAGATATGGCTGAAGAGAGACTCAGTAACCTAGAATATGAATATGTATATACTATATGGAATCCAGCAAATATGCACGCTGACAAAATTATGGAATGCAGTTTAAAATACACAAAAGATAGACATAAATCATATAATAGTCTCCTAATCAGAGTTCCAAAAGGTGATAATACAGTGTAATACAGTGATAGAGGAATGACAATATTTTGAAAAAGAATGTATGAGAATTTTCCTGAACTCAAAAAGACAAAATGTTAGGTTTTAGAATTCACTTCCTCAGTGAATTCTAAGGAAGTCTAATAATAACAAATTCATATCTAGGCACATTGTAGTACAATACCAAAGATAAAGGGAGCCCTTAAACACAATCCCCCCCAAAAAAAAGATTACTTGCAAAGGAATGATAATTAGACTCGATACCAGCACCAGAAGGAATAATATATTCATAATTCTGTAAGAAATAACTGTCTACATGTCAAAATTGGATACAAGGTACAAAACAAGTTACCTTTTAAAAACAAGAATAAAATAAAAATATATTCAGGAAAATAAAAACAGAAAACTCTTCACTAAAGGAACTTCTATATAAGGTGTCCTCTAGGAAAAAGAAAAATTATCTCAGAAGTGAGCTCTAGTACAAAAAAAAAAAATGGGGACCAGACAAAATAGAAAAATATGAGTATATACAAATATTAAACATTAAAGTAATAACACCAAAATTTAATCTGTGAAATTAAAAATAAAGATAGATAAATTCAGGAGGATGGGGTGAAATTCTGCTGGGGAGCAAGTTGAGTTAAAGTGGTGTTGGGGAAAAGGTGAAGATATTTACTTTTTGTTAAAAGTGCATGTTAAAAATGTCAAAACTTGAGAGATGCAGCTAAAGTAGTTTTTCAAGGGAAATTCATAAGCTGACATGGTTATGTTAGCAAGTAAGAAATTATTAAAAGGAAAAAAGTACAGTAATAACCTAAAGTAGTAAAAGGAAAATTATAATAATGGTAAGAAAATAATTCATAAAATAGAATACAAAGACTCAACATGGATGAACTCCAACACTGGTTCTTTTAGAAAAATAATAAAGTTGATAAATCTCTAGCAAGACCAATAAAAAATAAAGAAAGATGATGTGAATTAATTATAGTAGCAAAGAAAAGGTGATATAACTATAGATGTAGTAGAGATTAAAGATGATAACACTTTATCAATAAAGTTATAAGCTGAGATAAAAAGGACAAGTGGCTAGAATAATACAAATTACCATAACAGACTAAGAAGAAACAAAAATTGAGAATGATATTGTAATGATGAAAATAGTTGAATTAGAAATTTAAAATCTTTCCTCTGATCTGGAGGGATTAACAGTTGAGTTTTTACACTTAAGAAACAGAAAAGTTCAAACGTATATGAAATGTATCAGAAAATAGAAACAAGAAATAAAAACTTCAGACAATTCTCACTTGTGAATACAAATGTCAAAATCTTGAATAAAATATTGGAAAGCTCACTCATTTGATATAAAAAATATAACACATCATGAGCAAGTTGAACTGTTTTCCAGGAATGCGAGATTCATTGATCATGTCAGGAAGATATTAAGGAGAAAATCATGTGACTACCTGTATAGAAAAAAAAATGTTTAATAAAATACAACCACCATTCAGGATAAAAACTCTAAGCAAACTAAGACTACAAAGGAACTTGGTAACCTATTAAAAATGAACAGCAAGGATCATACTCAATGTAGAAATGTTTAAAAAACAAAAGCAGGATCCCATAGGAAATAGGAATAAGAAAAGGAGGCATTTGATCAGCATTTTATTGAGCATCACCTTGGAGGTTCTGGTCCATACAGTAAGATAAGGGAAAGAAATAAAATGTTCTCAGAATTAGACAATGACATAAGAATCATTGTAAGTAGATTATATAATATTATACATAGAACTCCTCACAGGATCTACAAATTATTACAATCAAGAGTTCAGACAAGCTTCATGGGTTTCCTTTTTATCACTATGTGATAATTCATTGTTGTCATCGTTCTTTTTTAGAGTTCAAATTGCCCCTAGTGTCTTTAGGAAATTTCTTTAGGCCAGTTCCTACATCCTTGTGACATAACCCCCATTACTCTTTGAGTATTTCCTTGTTTTATGCTATCCCCACCCTACCCTCCAAAAATGGTCCAGGTTCACCTTGGTCTATTTCCTTTTCGGTTCTATTTCCTTTTAGTAAAAACCAAGATGTGTGTGCTGAGTATGCTTATTGTTAATGAGTTGTCATTTTCCAGGCTCTTTCAATGTATAGAGCTAGGAAATGTATTATTTTAAATCATGAATTCATATGATAGAGTCTATTCCAATGTAATATTAAGAGTTTTCCTTACCTTCCTTTATTATACATGTATTTATACTCTTTTTCTCTTACAGTAAAAATTGTGGTTTGTGGTTAAATAATTATATTAGTATACTTACTTACTGTCTTTATCCTACTGTATATATTTTTTCATAATTATTATACAAATATTAATACTAACAATAAACCTACTAAGTAGAGTTTAAGACTTTGCAGTCCTTTTTGTCTTTAGAATACATCCTACAGGAATATATAGTCACAGCATTATGTTTAAATAGTGTGAATTAATAATTTGCTCTGTTATGTTATCTATCTGATATATAGTTGGAATTCTTTTATCTGTTTCTATTCAATTTTAAGGTTAGATTTTATATTAGATAAAATATGCATATGGCTCAAAAATCAAAACTATATAAATAGGTATGCTCTAATCACTATTACACTACTACTGTCAATTCAGTTACCACCTACCCCATCTAGTCAACCATTTTCAATATTTTTTAGCTTATCAAGCCTGTATTTTCTTCTTGTAAAATTAAACAAATAAACACCCATACATACATACATGTAAGTACGTAAACACACATACATAGACAGGCTTCTCTTTATTAAACAAAAGGTGGCATGTTCTACACACTCTTTACCTTGCATTTTCCCATTCAACAATTAACCTGAATATCACATCATACCAGTTTATAGAAATATTCCTCATGATTTTATAGCTTTCTAGTATTCAACTATATATTTCTACAAGATCAGACAATTGAGGTCATGAACTTATCCTAGAAAAAGTGCTCCATACCTCATTGCTGAATATCACTACGGTCACCAGATGGCTCAGGGGGGTACCTCAAAGGTGATCCTAATGATATTCAGCAATAAGGTATATAGCACTTTTTCTAGGATAAGTTCATAAACTTAACTGTCAGACCTTGTACCTAACTGTCAGACCTCGAATGCACCAGCAACCAAGAATTTAAAATGTAAATTTATAAAAACCATAACAAAAAAAATAATGGGGAAAAATCTAACAAAAGTTGTGTGAGATTTTAAATGTCATAAAACTATTTGAAAGACCTTAATGAAGATATAAATAAACTGAGAGACAACATATATTTGTGGACAGGAGGATTCACTGTTGTAAACATGTCAAGGATTCTATAACTGAGCCACATATTTAAGAAAATTTTAATTAAAATCTCAACAGGATTTTTTAAGGACCTTAATGAGCTTATAATGAGCTTATCCTGAAATGTATATGGAAAAATTAAGAGCCAAGAGTGGCCAAGACAAGCTTAAAGAAGAGCCAGGCTGGGGACTTGATCCAACAAATAATAAAACTAAGTCATTGTGTAATGTAGTATGTAGGACAGAAAAACAGAGCAAATGAAAAGAACAGAGATCTCAAAAACAGAACCATTTGTATGTGGAAACCTGATGCCTAACAGAGTGGCACCACAGATCTATAGCAAAAGGATACATTATGTAAAAACACTCCTAGAAAAATCCACAGGAAAAAGGTATAATAGATTCCAAACCCACAGTTTAAAAAAAAAAAATTCATGTAAATCAGTACCTTGAAAGCAAAAGACAACAGGTTAACACATTTAGAGTAAAAAAATAAAAGACAATAATAATTTGAAGATCTGAAGGTAGTTAAGGTATCTTTGATAAATTCACCATAATCAAAAAATTGACACTTAATTAAGAGTGCTCATCAAAAGATGTTAATATGAATGAAAATCCAAACCATAAAATGGAACCATAACCACCAAAGGATGATAACCACAATAAATGAAGAAGCCCTACAGATCAATAAGTAAAAAACACATAACCCTATTTCAAATGGGCAAAAGACCTGTATTTGACAGAAGAAGAAATACAAATGGCCAATGAACATATTAAAAGAACTTAGGCTCACTAATTGTTTAGAAAAATATAAACTAAAATTCTGAGATAGTATTTTATGCCCCCAAATGGGGTAAAAATTCAAAAAGTCTGGCAATTCCATGTAGTGAGAACTTGAAGAAAGGGGAGTTCTCACATAGTGGTGGGAGTATAAACTGATACATTCACTGTGGACAAAGTTGTCAGAACTGAACCTGCACATACCCTATGACTCAGTGATTTTTTTTTCCCCGTAGGTAAACACTTGTATATATTCCTCCAGTAAACAAGCATAGAAAAACACTATTCAGAATAAGAAAAAACTTGATATAATCCAAAAATGAACAATAAAATTTGGTATAATTATTTGATAAATATATTGCACAGCTGTAAAAATTAATGATCTAGGGATCCACATATCAACATGGATACATCTTGAAGACATAATGCTGGATGATAAAAGAAAATCACAGAAGAAATACATGCAGCATGACTCTATCATATATGATTCAAAAGTAGGCAAAACCAAATGATGTATTCTCATGGATACCTACACATGTGATGAAACTTTGAGGAAAAGCCAGAAAATTCTTAATTTAAAATTAGAATTAAAATGGTTATTTCCCCTGAGGATTAGTGAAGGAGATACCCAGAAGATTCTAAAGAATCTAAGAGTCATCACTCTCAAGCTGAATGTAAGATTCATAACCGTTATTTTATTTATTATTAGTTTTATTTAAAATGTGCATACATGTTATCACTTCCTGGCACATATTTCGTAATTTCCAAAAGCTCAACTAAAAAAATACTATTTTCTTAGTTTTTTACTTAAAAGCTTCTAGTGGCTTCCTGTTGTCTACAGAATAAAATCTAACTTCTTTGCAAGGCATACTAGGCTCTTACCCATTAGGCCTCCAATTACCTTCTTAATTTCATCTCCCACCACCTCCCCGACACCTGTATTCTAGAGACACTCTGTACTATCAGATCCCCAAGTACATACCTGAGCTATGTATTCTCCTGTCACAACCTGGCCAGTTCTCACACTTCCAAAGTCAGCATATGTCAGATCTTTAGTAGAATCTTCACAGAAAATTCTAATGGTCATTCTGTCCTCTGTACTTCTGCAAAGATCTATATGTCAATTTTTCTCTTCACATATCTCTCCTCTCTTGCCTGTGAGATCTTTTAGCCAGAGTTTGCCATTTTTCTGCACATTAATTTTATGTCATGCACTATGTCTTGCACTAAACTTACCAGCAGTAGGCCCTGCTTCCCATTCTCAAATAGCTCATAACCTAGTCATACTTGTGTCTGTATTCTTTATGTTAATTATAGTATATGGCATATTACAGAGTCTTAAATTATGTCTGATGAATCAATGAATAAACAAATTAAGGGATAAATAAAGCTTACTCTTTTTTATTTAAAAAAAAAACTTCTGGCAATGGACTATGCTTTAAATGGCTTTTATTCCATGATTTTTTAAGGTCATTGTAAATTGTAAAAGCCTGTCAAGGACTAAAGTTTACCTAGGGAAAAAAACACCCAATGTTTCTTAACGGTGGTGTTTTAATGATGCTCATGGAACTTCCAGAATAAATTCAGCCAATCAATTAAAACTTGGATTCATTATACAATACACCACCAAGCAGTAACATGAGATGAGTTGTATTAATGGGAAATTCCAGTGAAAGTACTCTTTTTTGGTCTCTCCCATGTGAAGATGTGTCTATAAACATGTTTACTTGCTATTCCCTTTCTTTAAAAAGAAAAAAGTTCCCAAGGAAGATTAATTTTAAGACTTCTTTTGAAATTTTTAAGTTCTAAATAGTTTTAGGCATAAGTAAGCAGTTAGTCTTCCTATCTTCCCATTCATGAATATTACATGCCAAGGAATATTTAAAATGATTCATTCTGCAGATACCAACTTTGAACAAACCAAATAGAGAAAACTAAGTAAGGATCATCTATATAACGTGGCTGTGCCATCTGGATACAACTTCATTTTTCCCAAAACACTCTTTGTTCTTCTGTGGGACATTCTCCCATACACATCATCTTATTCTGGCCCTCCCAGGTGCTTCTCACTAGTACCACTGTAGTTCTATAAATAATGACCCTTCCCACAAAGTCCACGTCCTATCCCCAGAACTGTGAATATGTTACATTACATGGTTAAGATTAAAGTAAGGATCTGGAGATGGAGCAATTATCCTGGATTAGTTTAATGGGCCAAATGTAATCACTGGAGTCACTGTAAGAGGAAGACAGGAAGACCAGTTAGTAATAGAAGGAGATGGGACAATGGAAATGAGGCTGGAGTGAAATGAGAGAGGGCTCACAAGCTGAAGAATGTAGGTGGCCTCTAGAAGCTGAAAAAGGCAAGGACACAGATCCTCCCTTCCGATCCTCCAAAAGGAACTAGCTCTGCTGACTTAAACCCAATAAGCCTATTAAGATTCATTTCAGATTTCTGATCTCCAGATACACTAAGACAATAAATTTGTGTTATTTGAAGCCACTGAGATGTATAAGAAAATAGGTATAGAAGGGACATTTCTTAAACTGATAGAGGCCATCTACAGCAAACCCACAGTTAATATGTATTAAATGCAGTAAAACTGAAAACATTTCCACTCAGATCAGGAACGAGGCAAGGTTGGCCATTGTCTCCATTGCTTTTTAACATTGTAATAGAAGTCTTAGCCATCGCAATCAGGCAAGAGAAGGCAATCAAGGGTATCCCAATAGAGTCAGAGAAGATCAAACTTTCACTCTTCACAGATGATATGATTTTATACCTGGAAAACCCCAGAGATTCAACTACAAAACTCTTAGAAGTGATCGAGGAATGCAGCAGCATCTTAGGATACAAAATCAATACTCACAAATCAGTAGCTTTTATATATATCAACAACAGACAAGCTGAAAAAGTCAAGGACTCTATTCCTTTCATAGTAGTACCAAAGAAGATAAAGTATTTGGGAATTTGTCTAATAAAGGACAGGAAAGATCTCTACAAAGAGAACTATGAAACTCTGAGAAAAGAAATAACTGAAGATGTTAACAAATGGGAAAACATACCATGCTCATGGCTGGGAAGAATCAACTTTGTTAAAATATCCATACTACCCAAAGCAATATACAAATTTAATGCAATCACTATTAAAGCACCTTTGTCATACTTTAAAGATCTGGAAGAAATAGTACTTCATTTTATATGGAATCAGAAAAAACCTCGAATAGCCAAGACATTACTCAGAAATAAAAACAAATCAGGAGGAATCACACTACCAGACTTCAGACTATACTATAAATCTATAGTTATCAAAACAGCATGGTACTAGCACAAAAAGAAAGAGGTAGATGTATGGAAAAGAATAGAGAACCTAGAGATGAACCCAGACACTTATCATCATTTGATCTTTGATTAGCCTTGTAAAAACATAAATTGGGGAAAATACTCCCTATTTAACAAATGGTGCTGGGTGAATTGGCTGGCAACTTGTAGAAGACTGAAACTGGACCCACACCTTTCACCATTAACAAAATTGACTTTCACTGAATAAAAGATTTAAACTTAAGACATGAAACTACAAAGATTCTTGGAAAGAGTGCAGGGGAAACACTTGAAGAAATTGGCCTGGGAGAATACTTTATGAGGAGGACACCCTGGGCAATTAGAGCAGCACCAAATATACGTTACTGGGATCTGATTAAATGAAAATCTTCTGCACAGCCAAGAACACAGTGAGTAAAGCAAGCAGACAGTCCTCAGAATGGAAGAAGATATTTGCAGGTTATGTTTCTGACAAAGGTTTGATAACCAGAATCCACAGAGAACTCAAACTTATTAATAAGAAAAGAACAAGTAATCCCATTTATTTGTGGGCAAGAGACTTGAACAGAAGCTTCTCTGAAGAAAACAGACGTATGGCCTACAGACACATGAAAAAATGCTCATCATCTTTAATCATCAGAGAAATGCAAATCAAAACCACTTTGAGTTATCAGTACTACTCTAGTACTAACTGTACTTACTCTTTTATTTTTCTTTTTTGTTGTTTTTGTTGCACTTTTGGCTGGGGCCGGGTTCGAACTCACCACCCTCATTATATGGGACCTGTGTCTTACTCCCTGAGCCACAGATGCCTCCCTCTGTACTTACTCCAGTAAGAGCAGCCCACATAACAAAATTCCAAAACAAAAAAAAAAAAAAAAAAAAAAAATTCCCAAATGTAGATGTTGGTGTGGAGATGGAGAAAAGGGAACACTTCTTCACTGCTGGTGGGAATGCAAGCTAATACGTTCCTTTCAGAAAGAAGTTTGGAGAACACTTAGGGGCCTAAAAGTAGACTTACTATTCAATCCTGCAATTCCTCTACTAGGTGTACATCCAATAGACCAAAAATCACTTTACAACAAAGATATTTGTACCAGATTGTTCATTGCAGCTCAATTCATAATTGCCAAGTCATGGAAGAAGCCCAAGTGCCCATGAACCCATGAATGGATTAATAAATTGTGATAAATTAGACTTAGTAAATGTGTGGTAAATGTATACCATGGAATATTATGCAGCCTGAAAAAAGATGGAGCCTTTACCTCTTTTATGTTTACATGGATGGAACTGGAACATATTCTTCTTAGTAAAGTATCTCAAGAATGGAAGAAAAAGTATCCAATGTACTCAGTACTATTAGGAAACCAATTTATAATCACCTGCACTTTCATAAGAAAGATAAAACACAACTATAGCCCAGGATGAAGAAGGGAAGAGTAAGGAGAGGGGAGGGGAAGGGTGAGGTTGGATGGCAAGAGGGTAAATGGTAGGACCACACCTATGGTGCATATTACAAGGGTACATGTCAAGTCTATTAAGTGTAGAGTATAAATGTCTTCACACAATAATTGAGTGAGGTGAAGGCTATGTTAACCATTGATGTAAGCATTCCAAATTGTATATAAAATCAGTACATTGTACCCCATAAATGCATTATTGTATATATGATTTATGTCTTTGTGACTTAATAAAACAAAAAATAAAATAAAACCAATTATTGCTTATTTCTGGAAACTTCTGGTCTTGTGAGATTAACAACTCCTATTTATTCATGACATTGTATTATGGTTTGGTATACTTGAAGCTGAAAGAATTTCTGACATATTACTAATATACTACCTTTTAAAGTTTAATATACTACCTTTCTCTAGTAGTAACCAGACCACTAAGGCATAGGACAGTATAACAGAATCCTTTGTAGTACATGTACACACACACATATATCACATTTTAAGAAAGGACTGTATTAAAATTGTAATACTCGATATATATTGACAACATTTGTTATCTAGTATATCTTGTATCTCTTGTAATTGCAGAAGTCTTGAGTATTACAATTTTAATATGTTTTCGTCCTTTCCTAAAATATGTATACAGTTTGTGTGTGTAGAAAGAGGGACAGAAGGAGGGAGGTTAAATCTAAACTTGAGTTGCTGCTACCAATCCATGATTTGGAGAAGAAATGCTTAGGAATGGAGTGGCACCCACCTTATCTGCCTCAGCCTTACAGATTTCCGTGCTAAATACACATTAAAGAGCTACACTGAGAATCACACTTGATCTTAGCCAAAAGGCCAAGAAATGATCTGCAAAGAGAATCAAGTTGAGAGCTCTGAGCTTCCAGGGATTTCTTCTAACATTCTGCTCCATGTACTGAGTGTCTCTTAAGTTTTGCCATCATCATTCCACAAACTTGAATCCTAAAGTAACTCAATAAATTACCAAAAAAGATTTCCTTTGCTGATTCCAAATAAGTTGCCTCAGAGCACTGGAGAATACACATAACACAAAATTCCCAGAGCAATAATATGGATGATGGCAAGCTGTCCAGAGAAAATTAGTGTCAGTAAAGATAGAGGCTTATTCTAACTATGTAACTACTCAAACAACTTTCTAAAATTCTCTTTTTGGTGCTTATATCATGGATTATTCTATGAAATTTGAGGTTTGCTAATGTTCTTTGGTAAATCTCCTATGGTTACGACAGAGATCTAAAATGTCTTTTTTTCTTAGAATATTCCATTTATGACTCAATGATGACCCAGAGCACCAAAACAATCAGAGGCTAAAATCAACAAGTGTCAATCTACTCTATGGCAGGTACAGCACTAAAAACTGGGGCAAAGGGAAATCACAGGTCTTATGAATAAATAAATATGATATACTAAGGGTTATAAAAGGAAAATTACAAATTCTTTTTGGAGAACAAGGGAATGGATTAAAAACATGAACAAAATAGTTCCTTTTTCTTGATGGATTGAGTGATGACCAGACCAAGGGACATAACTAAAGGAAAAGACTCCTTGATATTTGATAGGTCAACAGAACAAGACTGTTTCAAATAAAGAAAATCAACAGACAGGGTGAAAATGATGGGGCAACGGGAGGACTTTATACATAAATTACCCAAATCCCTCCATCTATACCAAAATTGTTTTTGATGACAAGATTGGGGAATAAAGTAACAGCTAGTAACAGTCATCCAAAAGGTGAAAGCATGAAAGGAAAGTCTGGCTGGCGCTGTTGCATGAATTCAACCAGAACAAGTGGCAAGAGACTGGGAAACTTAATGCACAGAGAAAGTGATTCTGAGGGAAGTTCCGTGTCACTGCATGTCTATGGCATATCCAGAGGCAGCCCACTGTGCAGGTCTCTTGGTTTAGGCAGCACACTGAGAAGGGGGGCACCGCCTTTTTAACCAGACAGTTTCAGAGAACACTGAGACCGATGGAAACTATCATTTTCTGAGCAGATGCTGTGTGCTCCTAACATGTGTTAACCCATTTGATCCTTGCAACCACACTGAGAGGTGCCTATTACTAACCCCGTTTTATTAGACTTAGAATGTGGACTTTCAAATATTCTTATTTTGAGTCCTGGCTTTATTGCATATTATTTATATGGTGGCATAAACTTAAAATGTGAGTGAATAAAGAAATCAAGAAACTTTCCCAAAGAACAGCCAAGCCAAAGCAGGATTAACATCCATAGCTCCTCTGTTTATAGGCAGTGATCTAGTCCCCACATCACGATATCCCTAGTGGGAAATTCTCCAGTCTATTCTGAACTGTCATCAGCAACATTCAAATGACAGCTCCTCCTACCTTCACATTTTTGTGCCATTTCTGCATTCAGTACTCTACGAGTGGCATCTAATGCTGCAAAATGTGTCTTGCAATGTAACTGTTGGAAGATAGCAAATCGGTGAATTCTATTTTGGGTGAGTGAGGGTGGGGCGGACAATTTGCCAATACATATCAAAATATCAAAAGTACAAACCCTTTACCTAACAATCCCACTGTTATGAATTTAGTCCATTGCTATAAAGTAAAAGTATCTCCTGCCATCCAATCATTCATTCATACAAACGCATATATACACATACACACACACCTTACATACATATGATGCATACATACTTATGCACACAGAAAGCTAATAGGTGGCAGGGTAGCATCATGACTAAGAATAGGGCCTTAGGAGCCAAACTACCTGAGTTCAAATCCTGTTTCTACCTCTTCCTAAGCTGGAACCTTGGGCCTCTTGGACCTCTATGCCTCAGTTGTTCATTGATAAAGTGAGACTAAGAATAGTACCTACTTCATAGCTTTGTTGAAAAGATTAAATTAATTATACATGTAATGGACTTGGGCCTGTAAATATTAAGAACTATATATATGCTAGCTTTTGTCATTATGATTGTCAGTCAAACACTGTGATAGTGAAACAATCCTGAAAATAATCTGAACATCTGCCAAGGATAGAATGAATTCATAATGGCATATAAGAGGAAATGATAACCCACTGACGATGCTTAAACATATCTAAATGAGCAGCTTGTCCAGCACAGAAAGAATACACATGTGTTACATAAAGAATCCTATTCTGGGGCTCTCTGGGCTTTTCCTCCCTTCAGTTGTCTGCAAGCCATTTGTTGAACTGGTATAAAACTCCTGTGGTCTGAAGGGTTCGGGATGAGTGGAAATGCAAGGCACCAGGAAGATTAAAGTCATATGCATGACACACGGACTTAACATCTTCCCAGACTCACATGAGTCCATCCCACCTGCCTTCTCACTCTTTGATTTGTAGCCATTGTGGGAAGAAAATATCTGAGCTATCTTCCTTTATTCTCTGCTTTCAGCAGACTTTCCACAAGAGCTGCCAAAATAATTTGGGAGAATGCATGTTTTCCTGCCTGGATCTACAACGTTAGGTCTTTTGCTGTAAATTCTCTTTTTCACACCTTTGCCTGACAGGTAAACAGCATGAAAGCTCCTTTTGCAGATTATTCTGAGCACTTCTTTTAGTTAGTAACTAAAGTTAGTCTTATGTCTCAAAAAAACTTGAGCATTTCTGAATCACACTTAGCCATATGAAATTTTTGAAAATAAAGCAAAGGGGTAAACCAGTAGATGGAGATGAGATTATAAAAATGCTGTTATTTAATTCAAGTTATGTCATGAGTATATCACTGAGAGGAGTAACATTTGATGGCCTAGGATGGTTTATGGGTGAGAGAAAGAGCAAGAAGGGAGGTATGTCCCTCACAACCTAACACTGGCCCCTTATGAACTAAGTATTATCACCTCCATGCCACAGATGAAAACACTGGGGGCTAGCGGTCCTAAAGACTTGCTTACGTTTATTTAATGAGAAAAGGATAAAGTTTAGGTTTAAAATCAGGGTTGGCTACTTCTAAAACCACCATGCTCTTTTTTCTAAAGACCAACATTTCCAGGTAAGAGTTTATGAATAGATTTTAGTAATGATAATGGCCAAAGTTAAGGATGAAATAATAGAGACAGTTCCATAATACATAAAAGAAAACTCCTAATGGGGCTGCTTTACTCATTAAAATGCTTTAAGATTATCTCATGAAATCTTTCTGGATGTAAGGTTCCCAAGGAAGGAACAAAGGTTATGGCCAAGGTCCAATGTTCTTAAGGTACTTTGCTATTGGCCAAAACAAATGATAAATTGGTGACACAAGCATTCCTGAGACTGATTCAGAGGTTCTTAATTTATAAGGAACAAGCCCTATTATCATAAATCCTATTCCTCTTTCTAAAGGAGAAAAACTACTAGAAGAAAAGCCCTAGATACCAATTGCATGTCCAAATACCCAATAGGGTCATAGTGCTTGGTTCAGCCCTACTTGAGCCCACTGGGTACTGCCCTATCCCTATCTCAGGGGTACCTGAACTAGAAGGGCTATCTGGTATGAAAATGAACTGCAGCAAAAATCCCTGGCTGCCTTCCATCTGACTGGCAAGATTTGAGCTTTTGACCTCACCTCCTTCCATGCTCCCCTTCCCCATCCCAGGCTATGAAAAGAAGTCAAGCCCAAAACTTTCTGTACCCTTCTCCCTCTGCTTGGTTCAAGGTCACCTTCCTTACCCCAGTGCCAGCAACATCTTTCTCCCTGGATGTCTTCTTTTCAGTTCTCTGTCACAGGTAAAAGATGTCTCAATCCCAGCTAAGTCATCAGTTGAAAAGGAAGTATGGTACTAATAGTCACAGGGATAGTTGGAATTTCACTGGAGATTTATCAACAATTTAAGAAAAAAAGCCTAAAGAAACTAAAGGAATGCATATATTCAATCAAGGGTATCCATATAGGGTCAGAAGATCAAACTTTCACTCTTCACAGATGATATATGGTGGTAAAATTTCAGATACTATTAAAAAAACTTGATGAGATACACAACTCTATGAAACACAGACACATGTACATGCATAAGAAATACATAAAAAGAAAGATAATATACACATATGTAACTATAACAGAAAAAAATATATCTGGAGCACACAAGTCAAGAAAAGAAGTAAGCATGCATATTCTCACGTTGGAGGATCAGGACTTGGTGACAATCCCAGACATTCTTAAGGCTATTGCTTACCTCCACAGACCATGGGGCAGGGTGTCATTCCAGACAGCTTAGGCCCTTGAGACCAAGAGCCAGTCTTTTGCCACGTGTCAGTGTGCTTCTCAGTGCACCCCAGAGCTGCATCCCCATATTTCCGTGGCATCTACACTCCCACTTGCCCAAAGAAAGCCCTTAATTCCACAGTTTCTTAGATTCTCTCTATCTAAACTTTACTCTGAAAAGTGAACTCCTGAAAAGTTGTGTTGACCATAAAAGGCCTGACAGTGGCGGACAGAGAGCTTGGTCTGCTTTGTACATGGCTCAGAGGAGATGCTAGGAGATCCCCAAGGAGCATTTGCACAGGCCCAGCACAATACTACTGTGCTCCGCTCTCAAGAGGCCCTAAAATTGTATTCGTTTAATAGCTCTGAACTGCACGGCCATGATAAGGGTAGCATCTCAGGTAGACTCAGAAGTAACAGCAGCACTGACCACAGTCGCCAGGGCCTTTCCTGTCCTCATTCTATAACAAGGTGAGGAGGGGGTCAGAATCTGTTCAAAATGTTCCCAGTGTACATTCGAAATCTAGCCCCCCACAAAGCCCATTTGGGTGAAAAAGACAGGACTTGAAGCATTGTATATAGGTTAAACTACTGCCCTCAGCTTACTGTATCTAAACACAGGCCAAAGGACTGATTCACGTGGCCAGCAAGTGACTTTCCCCACCTAGACTGTGAACAACTCCCAGAGCACAAGCTCCAGGTGCTCGCTTTCCTGAATTTTGTCACAGAATGGGCCATCAGCTGGGAATCTGGAGGCTTCCAACACACACTGGTCTAAATGCTATGAATTGAGGTATAAAGCTAGTAAAATTCAAGTTGGAGGAAACTTTAGAGGTGACAGTGTTCTAATATCTAACTTTGATAGATGAGGACATGGAAACAGGGAGATGTGAGATGATATAACCATGGTCACGTGCTTGACCAGCAGGTTCAGAGCTAGAATTCAGACCCCTATCTTACAGCCCGGGGCTCTGACCACTGCAGCATCAGCTTTCTCCACGGGTTGGCGTTTGGTAACTCATGAGATGCACTCTCATACCCTAGCCACACATGCAACTCAGCCCCCTGACCCTCTGGTATTCCTTCTCTCTTACTCATGAGAAAATGGATAAATCTATAGATGAATCTCATAGAATCTAAGTTCAAACACTGAGTCAGTTTCTCTCTCTCTCTCTCCTTTCAGAGCCGTTCCAGAACACCATGTGGGAGAGAAAACAACAGAATGGAAATTGCTCATACGGAGCGGAGTGTTGGGGAGGCTGCCCACCTCCCTCACACAGCCCGTGTGCAAAGACAGCCCCTCAGCTGTGCTGTAGACACAAGGTGGTTCATGCTCATTGTTTATTGTGCCAGCTGACAAGCCAGCTGGCACAGATCACTCCTCAATTCCAACACATGTGACAGGTGCCAGCTGCCACTCAAGAAGATGGGCGGCATCCCTGCTGGCTAGCAAGGTACAGCCCTGCCCCAGGCCCTGAGACCTGCTCCCTTTAGAGAGCTGTCCAGCAGAGAGTTGAAGTGGGGCCAGTGCTGTGCTGGGTAGGGGGCAATAGGGCAGCAGCCCACTTGAGCTGGCAGGGGAGTTGGGGCCGTGGGGGGAGCCAAAGGTTATCCTAATGCTCCCTGCAGGTCTGCGTTGCATTTGGCTGAGGAATGGCAATTCCAGACCAGACAAAGAGAAGAAACAAGAAGAGGCAAAGTGTTGCACCTGGAAAACACGCCAGGCAGCACCAGTGAGGCGGGCTGAACATTTAGGGATCCGGCAGTCTCAGGCACCGGAGGAGCCTCCCATCCTCCAATCTGGCCAGGGCTGCCTCAATTCACCACACAGGGAGAAGCAGCCCCTTACAGAGCTAGGGAGGGGTCTGGCTGCCTTGGCCCAGGTCATAGGACACAGAAGAGGCCCTCAAGTAGTAGACACCAAAGACAAGTAGGAGCCCCCCTGCTTCCAAGTTTTCCTCTGCCAGCCCACTCAGCAGAGTGTGGAGCAGAGGGGGTCTACCCCAGCGCTGCTGACATTCGGGACTGGACAATTCTTCACTGCAGGGGACTCCCCTGCCTGCAGAAGTTTGGTAGCATCCCTAGACTCTCCCCTCTTAAGACACCAATAGTATATCACCTCCCAATTTGTGGCAATTAGAAGTATCTCCTGGCATCTCCTCTTATTGGGATTTGGTGGGGGTGACAAAAGAGAATTGTTCTCAACTAGAACCACTGATACAGAGACCAAGAGGCCAAGTTCCCAGCCCGCCTGGATTCTGAATCCCAAATGTGATGGTCTGCGAAGTTATCCAGTCTTCATGCTTCAGTGTCCTCAGCTGTAGAGGGGAGGAGGGTAACATAACCCACCTTCCAGGGTGATTGCAAATATTAATTTTTTTCTTATAGCAAGGCCCTCAGAGTCATGCCTGCCCACAGTCAGCATTCTTCTTCCCAGAGAAGCCTAGGAGAACACCCCACTCCTCCAGAACCCTAACCTCAGAGCCCAGGTTAGTGCCTACCACTGAGAGGCACATGTGTACAACTTGGAAAGCAGCAGAGGAGAAGCCAGGACTCCTCTCCAGTAAGGCAGGCAGGTTGTGGGAAAGAAGAGGCACAGAACCTACTTCACTTTCCAGTCCTCCTGCAATTTGCCTATTTGGGTGCCAATACGTGGCTGAGATCCGCTGTGCTGTTTCCTTTGATTCCTGCAGCCTCCTAATTTCCTGAAAGCCAGATGCATTTTCTCTGGCCCTTCCCCTACCAGCCAGTTCTCTAACACATAATTTTCTTCTTAAATCCCTTCATGATTTCCAAAAAAAAAAACCCTTTGTCTTATTCACCCATTACCTTGATGGAAATACTAGAATCTTACCATTAGGAAAATGTTCCTGGGAGTAACAGTGCATCCATGTACATGTACAGATGGTCTCACAGTGGGACCTTCATTTCCTGAGATAATCTCAAAATAGAAAACAGATAAAACTGGAGCTACTCAAGATGCATGGGGGTGTGGGAGGGAGGTCCCCAGACTGGGTTACCACTTGCTTACATTTTCTTCCCCACACGTGTAGAATCTTGAGATTTTGAAAAACTCTATTTGCAAATGCCTTTAGTAAGAACAAGGTCCTAAAATATATGCCCAGTTTTATGCATGCAAAGAGCTACAGCAGAAGTTGGAATAAAGTGTGCCTAGTGAAAGGAACAAGCGGTTGCTGATGTAGGGCACTAGGAAATCCAACATGAAGAGAATCTGCCATGTCCTGGGGAGAGCAGGGAGTGAGGAAGAGGCAGGAGCTCTGTCCTCAAGGAGTCCATAGTCAAGTGGTGATGAAAACAGAAACAAAGACCCACATGGAACGTGTCTTGGTGTGAGTCCCATGCCATTCAGTGGCCTAAGGGTGCCTTGGGTCCCAAGAGCAAGGCCCTAGGGGACAGCTGCTGGGCTGTGCAGCATACAGCGCTTTCACTGACTTCCCATGAATGAGACAACAGTCCATTCATAGAGCTGCCCTAGCAGCCTAAGACCCGGCATCGCTGGTCTTCCTGGTGACTAGTGCACTGGACTGCTCCCCATCTGCCATCCCAGGTCCATTCGACCTCACTGCCCTGTGAGCTGTATTTCCTAACAGACTTTTGAAAAATTGCTTTCCTCTGGACACACTGCTTTGGGTAGGCCAGACACCTTGTCCTCACACTTCATTTTCATTTGCTATGGCTATCTTGAAATTCTAGGTATTAGGTATTCATGGGAAACTGGGCATATCTGCTCGTAACTTTTTTTTTATTGTTTTGACACGCCCGCCAAGAGATTGGTCTCTCTTTCCGGCACTGCTTTCAAAAGTCAGATTTTTATGGTTGAGAATTCTCATTAAAAATGATTACTTTTGTCAGCAGAAGTCAGAGAGGTGACAGGAGAGAGGGAAGTATTAAAGGCACTGAGATTTTTCTTCCATTTGCAGAAAACCTTCCTGTAAAACAAACATCATGGGGAGAATGGAAAAATGTAAAAACGTACAACAAAACCCCTTCTAACCTTTCTATGTGTCATTCAAAGCAATGTCATAAGTATAGGGGCTAAACCACTGGCCCCACTACCTCATCATACCTACTCATTAGGCTGTAAGGACAGGACAGTGTTTTCCGTGACTCTCATGTCTCTACACCAGTCACTGAACCGCCTAGCATTGACAAATACCTCATGAATAAACAAATCAGTGAATTACCAACAACTATAAGAAGAAAGTAGACCAAAGTAGCCAATGCATACTTTGGAGACCCAATGTAGGGTCTAGAAATCTAGCAAACTGAATTATTTTTGGTAATCGTTACATTTATTCTTTCATCTGTGTCAAAGGAAGAAAACCCCCAAATGGTTGAAGATCATTCCTAACTCCCTTATGATAATTCTCTCAAGGATTCTGAGGATATAAAAATTTCTGGTGCTTTTACTTAGATATTGATACATTTTCTTGAGTGCACTGAGATTCACCTGTTTGTTTAGCATGTCAAGGCCTATTTACATTTTTTTTTTAAAGGAAATGTTAGTGTGTTGTCAAATAATGTCTATTTATATTCCCAGAGTATTTTGTCGAGTTATCAGTTGAAGTGTATAACACCCCGAGGAGTTAATCTTCTTTACATTTATATGAAAATGAATACATCCCTTTATGAGCTGTCAGGAAATGGGGGGAGCTGGTAGACCCCAGCCACCATTTCTCTTGGTCTCTGCTTCCAATGCTTGTTCACATGTTGGATCTTCACCTGTCTCCAGTTTCTCGTGTGAGAACAGAGCAAATATGTGTCTGTCCTTTGGGAGTCTTTGACCCTCTGTGACAGTTTGGATTACAGTGTTAGTCTGGTCCCCATTCTTTTTTTTATACTAGAATTCACTTCTGTAAATGGGTTCAGGTCCCCTGGTGGGCCATGATGTCCCACCCCACCGCATGCTGTCCCCAACCTCTCCAACATCAGTGCACACACTTCTCAGAGGAAGAATCGCTGCAGACTTTAAGTAACAGACTTTTTGATAGCCTAGAGTTTTCAAAACTGCTTCCACTTTAGACTCCATTTCTTCCTTGTATACTTTGTCTTTTGAAGGCTATTGTGACTTTTATTCCATTATCCAAGGAAGCAGTAATCATCATGTCATGATTCAAAAAATACTTTCTCATGATACAATCAATTTTCTATCCTTGGAGATTTATTGCTTCTTTCTATGTGAATGGCGAATTTAAATATCTTGGAGGCAGGACATAATTATAAGAGGGACCTAACAAACACAATCAGTGTAATCTGGTTCTCTGTACCCTCAATGAATCCCCAACAATAAAAAATAAATATGTTAATATGAATAAGATAATGAACCTATGTACACATTTTGACATGTATAACCTATAATAGGGCCTAGCACCTAGCAGGACTTCAATAAATATTCATTTGGCTTCCTTATCAAATGCAGAACAGAAACAGGATCAAGATCTACTATCACCAGCTTAAGTTACTCTCTGGGTATGAAGTAGTAAGACACCTTTCCTTCACTTTTGTAGTCAGTGCTTGATCTTTTGATGATCAAGGGAAGTCTTGAGTTAGGATAAAAAGTCTAAAAGCCAAAGCTACTCCAAGAATTAGTACAGTCCCAGGTAGATGGACAGAACCTAGGTGACTCAAGTGTTGAAAGACAAGGCAAGGCAAATGAAGAAAAACTCAGTAACATCTGTCAAGACTTTGGAGAGGCTAGGGCCTCAGTGTATAACTGGGCAGGATATACTCAGAAATGTCCAATGAACGGATGATGGGTGCTGATATCCCAAATACAAGGGGTGGCTTTTACTTCTTTGTACAAAGGGACCACAGGGACTCATCCTAATTCTGAAAGAGCCATGGGCAATGAAAGACAATCAAATTGGAGGAGAGATTTCATGTGTGTCCCAAGAATCAAGAAGACCTCCATCCAGACTCAGCATTTCCTTTCAGTCAGCAAGCATTTATGCCTTTCTAGTGGCAACACCAACTCCTAGATTTGGCCTCAATGAAACCTCTAAGGTTTCCAAAACCAGTATTGGAAGAATGGAGCCATGAAGATGGGGAAAGAATTATGGAAGGCAGAGTCACAGAATCAGAAAACTGAGAAGCAGCCTCAGAAACTATATTGGTTTACACAGTGTTTCCCTCAAAATTCATGTTTAACTAGGACATCAGAATGTGACCTTATTTGGAAATAGGGTCTTTGAAGATGTAATTAGTTAAGACAAGGTCATACTGAAATAGGCAGGCCTTGAATGTAAACGACTAATGTATTCATAAGAAGAGGAAAATCCCAGAGACACAAAGAAGAAGGATGGCCATGTAAGAACAGAAATTAGAGTGATAAATAGCTCCAAGCCGAGGAAGGCCTAGAACTGTCAGCAACCACTAGAAGCTAGGAAGAGGCAAGGAAAAATAGAGCTATCCAAGTAAGCATGGCCCTGCCAATGAGCTTGATTTCAAACTTTTAGCTTCTAGAACTGTAAAAGAACAAATTTGTTTTAAGTCACCAATTTGTGGTACTTTGTCAGGGTGGCCACAGGAAACTGACACAATCATCTCATCCAATACCTTTGAAGTGCAGACATGCACTCTGAAATGGAGGGAGCCTTGGATGATTTCCCCAATGTCATATGGCTGAATACTGATAAGAGCTGGGACAATACAATCATTCTCTTGTTCATTCCTTCAACAAACATTCATTGATCTCTTTCTGATTCAGAGGAGGTCCCTGTGCTAGACCTAGGAATGATTATAGAACACTAAGATAGACTCCCTCCTTCATTGATCTTTCATCTGATAGAGTTTTTTTCTTTTCTTTTTTTTTCTTTTTGAGATGAAGTCTCAAGCTGTTGCCCTGGGTAGAGTGCTGTGGTGTCATAGCTCACAGCAACCTCCAACTTGGGCTTAAGTGATCCTCTTGTCTCAGTTTTTCTATTTTTAGTAGAGATGGGGTCTGACTCTTGCTCAGGCTAGTCTCGAACCTGTAAGCTCAAGCAATCCACCTGCCTCGGCCTTCCAGAGTGCTAGGATTACAAGCATGAGCCACTGCACCTGGCCTCATCTGATAGAGTTGATATATAATAAACCACTATTTACCAATCAATTACAGTACAGCCTCTGTAAATTGACCTCCCAGGAGACTACAACAAACTGGTCATCATACAGAGGTCAACATAAGGAATCAGGCCTACTGTACTGATACGTACATGTGGTACAAGTCTAGTCTATAGAAATTAGGTCAACTTAAAGAGGTGGTCAACTTAGGGAGGTGGTCAGCTATAGAGGTTCTATTGTATTTAATTACCAGTAAAGTTAAAGCTACAGAGAAAACACAGTATCTGATGACAACACTTGAAGGGCATTGGGCAAAGTGTCCCTGAGGAAGCGACACATGATAGGAAACCTAAAGGATACATTTGCATCACCTGACCATGTGTAGAAGGCTTTATGTTCAGGTATGCAATTAAAGGGGCGCATAAAGGGGCAAACAGGAGGAATCAGAGAATATTCCAGATAAAGATTCTGACTTTCTCCTCAATCTTCTTTGCACCATACTGCCTTTCCTAGAAACTCATACCAAAGCAAGACGTCACTATCCTTTCAAATTATGCTAATGAGATATCAACTACAATATATATTTACAGCCTAAAACGACAAAGGAAACTCTCATCTGCTGTCTGCACTGAACTACACATGTCTACTCTAGAAACAGTATGACATTCTATCTGAAATATTTCACCATTTATGAATGGTGAATTTATGAATGAGAATACCTTCTTGCCAATCTCCCCCACCCCCTACATGAAGCTATGTCTTTCCTGTCTACAAAGAAGTTCAACAACAAAAATAAAGACTTTTCTCCATAATAAATGACATAACCAATCTGGCCGTAATAAATAGGAAGATGGCAAATACTTTACAGCTGATAAATGCTGTCCCAATTACATGTATCTGTCAAATTCACAGGCTGTCCTATGGAAGGCTACTGTCTGTGTAGGATAGTTACAGCCTTCCTATACATAGCATTGCTTCTCTGGATAAGGCTCCAAATGCTAATTCAAAGATTGGTCATATTTTCCACTTGAAGTTCATTACATTAAACGTAAATTGTGTGAAGCAAATGACTAACCCCAAACACCTGTCACCCAGAAAGTCAGTGGTCACCGATAAAAAGCTTTGCTTGCCTGGAACTATTTAATATGGAGGCAGCTACGAAGTCAAGAAGAATCCCAAACTACTGAAATCCTTACTGTTTCTTAAAGCAAGTTCCTGGCCAAGCTTGTCTTTCTAGAGTGGGACCTTAAGTTTTGTGATTCCTTTACTTTCTCATTTCCGCTTCACATTAAATAAATGAGAATTATATATTCCTAACCAGAACAAAAGGACTGGATGAGCTCAGCATAATACATCAGGCCAGAAACGTCAAGGGGGCATTTTAGAAGATTTCATGGGAAGTGACAGAGAGGTTCCCCAAAGCTGAAAAACTGTGCAATGCCTCTGCCTGGAGATTTCTGAGCTTGTTTGCAATAATTGCCTTTGCCCACCCATCCCATCTCATTCAGGGAAGGCTCTGATGTTTTGCCACAATTGCTCTGCTCTGATGCTGACTTGAAAAAACTCCTCCACATGGATGCACTCAATCACCCAGCATTAAAGGAGACATCTAAAGATTCTGCCACTCACCATTTCTGTCATGTTTCCTCAACCCTTTGAGGACTCCATTGTTGCACAAAGCCACTACAATCCCATTACGAGCTGGCATATGATCAGATGATAACTAAAGTGAACACAAACACTTAAACAACACAAGGAACTGCTGAGGTCTCACTTTGGGCAACGCAGCCCAAGAGATTTTCTGATACCCGATCCGTAAGCCGAACAATCACATCGCAAAATGCTTTCAACGCCGGGGAACGACCATTCAATCAGCTATCATGGGCCTGTCATTTGTCCTGAGTGCTTCTGAAAAAAGCAGCTTGGCCCTTATTCTTCTCTGAAAACCTTTTCTTCTTCAGAATCTAAGTTGTTGTAGTCTTCCCACCACACCACACACATATTTGCACAGGTCAGTTCTTACTATGGGCTGGCCCTGTCCATGTCTCTAGGTGCAGTGGCTAGGTGCTTACTTGGAAAGAGGAAGCGAGATGGTGGTTCAGTGCTAGGAGAGTAACCATAGCCAGTTCAAGTAGCTGTTTAAGTACCCGCTGATCAGTGGTCACTTTCCCTCTGCAGCAGGAAGGAGCAGGCAGCACGTCCTTCTTTGACATCACACATCTGGGTGCTGAACACCAAGGAGGAGACAGAAGATGCCCTGCCCCTCCTTCAGGAAGCTGACGATCTATTTGTGATAGAACATATACCACGCTTGTGTAGACACATACACTAGAGAGTGTATACGTGTCACATAAGGGATAGAAACCAGGTGAGGACAAGCATTTGGAGAAAGGAGAAATCTCTTTGGACAGAGGTGGCTTTAGAAGTCATCTCAGATGGGATATAAGAGAGGCTGGGAAAGGTCGGATACACAGATCTGAAGCTTGTGGGGAATCCTAGGAAGGAAAGTGTCACAAGCCAAGATGAATAGCCTGGTGTCAGAACGAGTCAGTGGACAAGTCCAAGAATGTGCTGGGGGAATAGCCCTTCTAAAAACACAGGGTAGATATAAAGTTTGTGTGCAATTTAAAATAGTTTAACACAGTAAATTGCACATGAACTTCATGTTCATCCTGCATATGTTCCCAAAGTGGTGTCTTCTCAGTAATATTAAAGAATGGGCACTAAGACACTGATGAAAAGAACTCAGTAGAAGTAAAGGTCAGTGGGTTCAGCCAGGAACTGGAAGATCAGCAGCAGAACCGTGAGATCAACTGACCACACTGAATGAAAGTGACATCTTTTTCACCTGGCTGCTCCTTCACTAACCACTGAGGCCAGCTTTGTCCCCCAAGCCCAGCCCCAGCTCTGGGGAACTCAATTCTAATATTAAAACACAGCTACACCTCAGTGCTGCGCGTATCCTCATAAATACATGGATTTTATGCTCTCAGACTAAAAGAGAGACAAAGTCTATTATATGGCAAGAACAACCATAAAGTACATCCTGTAAGGAGAGGAGGAAGGAAGGGAGAAAATAAACTGGGCTGCTGCTAGGGACCTCCATGGGCAATTAGGATGAGGTTTAGGGAGAATTTCCAGCTTCTTCATTCTCACGTGGGGAACGACCAGACCTGCCCCAGAACCTACAGCTGGCAGAGAAAGCCCCGAGAGGGACACAGGATGGATCACTTCTCTTGGTTGTTATTCAGGCACTAAAGAAACACTTGTGCTTTCCAAGTCACAGTTTATCATCTCTGAATTAAAGTGAGCCTGTTAAACAGACCAAAAATATTAGGAGTGCCTCAGATGCTCCACTATAATTGGGGTCGTAACTGGGATGAGTAGGCTTTGAGGAGGGTGGTGACTCAGAATAGTTTTCCAATCAAAAGGGCAATATCTCTCAAACTGTCTACACCTAAACTCTGGGATCTGATAGTCCTGTGGGTAACAGCTGCGGCAGTGAGGCCTGACTCCCTGGGAAGCAGGCGTGCTCACCTAGGAAAAGAGAGCTCCCCAGTGATTCTGACCCACAGCCCCAGGGAATCACTGTGATAGAGGGATGGAAAATAAATGGAGGCCAGGCAAGGAGACCAGTTCTCCATGACTAGAAAAGAAAAATCCCACCTCTCACGTTGAGGAATAAGCATGAACGAATAGTCTTTGGGTGATGAGGGATGAACTTCAAATTCCAATTGTTCTGCTTCCTGGAGTGCCCCCCAGGGTCCCGGCCTCCCCTTATGGAATTGAGGTAATGGCAGTTCCTTCACACAGGGGACCAAGTCAAGCACCCAGGACAGTGTCATGTAGCAGGCAGTTGGTAAATGCTAGTTCACTCCATTTGACACAGTATGAAGCATGGAAATTAGGAATCAGATGAAAATAAAGATAATCTTGGCTCTTTGGAACATGAAAACTCCATAACAAAGGACAGGCATTTATATGGGATGCCATTTTAAAATTTAAATGCTGCTTTCATTTTTGTGACTTCTCTGGCCCTCACGATCAATTTTGGGAGATTATTAGGAGGAAAGAGCAGCCCAGGAGGTTCAATCATTCGTCTGAGGTCACACAGGTAGCAATAAAATACAGTGGCAGGACTAGACCCCATGTACAGATGGCTGATGATGTCACTGAGCCTCACTGTCTGGCAGCTGTACCACACACTGTGTTTATTTTTTTTCCAATGCTCATACCATACATGTATTCACTTAGCAAATATTTATTAAGTGCCTTCTATGTGCCATTTGGCTCCACTTTATCTGTGAACAACATGGCCGAGACCTCTGCCCTCCGAGAGGGTGGTGGGGAGGAAAGGCAAAGGGGAACCCACAGTAAGCAGGAGACAGGATAGTAAGTAACTTCTATAGTGTTCTGGCAGTTGGTAAGTGCTACAAAAAAAAAAAAAAATTAGAGCAGGGCAAGGGGGATTAAACACGGCTATGTCTCAGTGCTATGGGTATTTTCATAAGCACACAGATGTTATAATGCTTCAATTTAAAAAAAGACAAAACTCTTCTATAAAGTGATCACAATTTTAAAGTACAGGAGTACGGAAGTCAGAGGAGGGAGCCACGTGCAATTTTAAATACAGTAGTAAGAGCAGACCCTGGGGAGAAGGTGACATCTGAGCAAAGCCTTGAAGGAGGTCAGAGAGTGAGCCGACCCATAATCCATAACAGAAGAGAGTTTCAGTAAAGGGAACAGCCCAGCAAGGATGCTAAGTCAGGAACCTCCCTCCCAGAATGCAGGAGGAACAGCTGGGGGCTGGGAATGAGAGGGGAGAGTGGCTGAAGGCAAGTTCTGTTTGCTCTTAGGATGGAGACCCAGTGCAGTGCTCTGAGCCTGCTGCAGTTCTTCCTGCCAAGGATTGGGGCTGTCAAGGCCGCTGTGAACCAAGCATGCAATTGTCTGTTTACATTTACGTCACAACAAGACACTGGTCACTCGGAAGGGACTTTCACCAGTCCTCTATTTAACGTTAGAGACACACTATTTTTCACCCTTTAAACCAATTAAAGATTGTCTTTACATGCAGTCTAAGAGACACTAGCTAAACACTCATGCAGTGACATGGATTCTGTCATCAGGATTTTCACCTTGGTTCTAATCTTGAGGCTTAATAACTTTTCCTGGAAGCCCGAACTTGCAGTTATGAGAAGCCTTTTCGATTTCTCCCAGTCATTTCCATAGCATCGGATTATAAATGTCTGATACTGTGAGAATTAGTGCGGTGCTGCGAGAACAAAGCAAATAATTAGCAGCAGCCCACATGGTGGATTCTGCTTCAAATTCTTCCTTGCTGCCACCTTGATAGAAGCAAATGATCTGGTCATGTATCTCCTGATCACAGCCGCAGTAACACTCACCACAAATCAACTTCCACCTGCTCACAGCTCCAAAAATAGAGCAGTGCAGAGAATTCTGTGTGCTGGAGAAAGGAATAGGTCTCAGCGATCGACAAAGACACAGTTCTGACGCGGGGCTTGTTCAAGAGTAACAGGAACTGAGCGATCCTCGGACAAGTCCCTAGAAGGACTTGTACAGACTCTGAGACTGTCACTCCAAGAACTTCGCTATAATTATAACAGTGTATACGTTATGCATAGTATACTATAGTAGATGTGTGTATATACACGCCATATGATGCTATATTAGGGATAAGATCAAATTTGGAGGATGGTTCTATAATAACTAGATAATGTGGGCCATGAGACAAATCTGAATCACTAATTCATATTCATTTTTCAATAACTTATAACATGTTACATGTGGTTTTGATGCAGCTGAATACAAAATTTCTCACTGTCCTAGCCAAACTTATCCAACTAGTGCTTAATTTAATGAGTCAATGTCACCATCAGCTAGGAACAAAATCGTATCCGCTACACAGCAAAACCTCACAGAATATGACTATCTGTACTTTCATGTCTGCTGATATGTGTTAACCTCAAGCCTTCAGCAACTTCCTATTCTTTATTCTTGCTTTACAAATGTAAGCATCCATTGTACTCTATTCAACAACTGAATACTGGTAGATAGACTCTCATTTTCAATTAATCTGATTACTCTAACATTGCACTTACCAACATAATGAGGATATTGCCATGTTCCTAACTAGATACCTAAGAGCCTAGAGAGTTTTCTTTACTTAGTTCTAAGAAGTCCCCAGGCTTCTGTCAGAAACAAGCTTAAAAAGCACCTGCCAAGCTTTCTGGATTTTTTTTTGTAACATATGACCAACAGGATTTCATCTAGGTAATTCACAAAGCAACTTAGCTTGTTTCTGTTTATCTGGGGTAACATGTCTCTAAAACTTGAAGCTCTCAGAATAGTCATTTTGGCACACTTCTCGGCTCAAGGGGAAAGACCAGATACATACAATCATAAAACTGGTTCAACAGCAGATAAAGTTCTTTTTTTTTTTTTTTTTATCCTAATTACTTAGGCACTTTTCAGATGATTTGATCAAGATAGGTCCCTAAAAATATAACACAGATGATGACAACTTCATGTCGGAAGACTACTATGCCTAGGCTTTGTGCTAAGGCCATTAGAGAGAATTTCTCACTTAATTCCTACAGCAGTCTTCAAAAATATCACACCACTATGATGCCAAATTTACAAATAAGAAAAGGGAAACCATGGAGAGGTTGAGTGGCTGGTCCATATCCTGTGGCCAGAAAATGCTGGAACGTAAGTCTCTCTGCTTGGATTGATATCTCTATAATTTACTCCATTTATATCTTAAATTTTCCCCTGTTTTGAGAGTATATTTTCTAAGAGCACATTTTCAGCACGAATTTTTATGGATAATCTTTATCTCCCCCTGACATGCCCCCAAACCTGAGTCTATCCATTTCTGTAGAAAAATTAAACTTTCTAAAATGCAAATACATATGCATTGCTCGGTGGCTGGATTTAGTAAAAATGCCCTGTCCTGATTCCTAAAAAAGTTACACATGTACCTACCACAGGACACAGCCATCTTATTTCTAGTGTAATAACTTGCCCAAAGGAAATGCAAACATCTGTTTATGCCGAGACTTGTACACAAAGTGTTCGTGGTCATTTTATTTACAATATTCAAAACTTGGAAATGGTCCTAGGGGGAAGTGGATAAACAAAATACAGTAGGTACCCACCCAATGAAATACTATATAGTATTCTGCAGTATAAAGAATAGAACTTCTGAAAAACACAGGAATATGGATGAACGTCAAGGTGTGAAAGAAACCAGACACAAAATAATACATACATGGTATGATATCATTCATCTAAAATTCTAGAAAATGCAAACTAATCTACAGTGACAAAAACCAGATCAGTGGTTGACTAGGGCCAGGGACTAAGAGAAGAATGGATCAAAAAAGGATATAAGGAAACTTTTGAAAGTGATAAAAACACGCTCTGCTATCCTGATTGTGGCAATGACCTCATGGGTATATAGAGTTGCAAAATCCGCTGAACTTGTTCTTTAAAAGAATGTAATGCATTATACATAGCTAATACTTCAGTAAAAAATTTTGAAAATGAATTATATAAATCTGTAAAGGAAATCAATTATACATTGAACTTCAGTTATCAAATCTTTTTAAAAACACATTTAATTTTCTTCAAGTGCCCAGTCTTTATCAGGTACCACACACAGTCTGAGCTAACTACATTATTTATTTTCGATCCTAAATTCCTGGTAATCAAGAAACAAGTCTCTGTTTTTAGCTTCAGTGCTATGCTGTACCCAGTACAGCATTAGGCAGTGCAACTATTCAGAAAATTTTATCTGAACATAACTCCACTCTGCTATTTTCCATTGCTTTGTGAAGACATTCTGGGAGTAGAACGTAGAGTACGCCTGCTAGCTTAGCCATCAGACATTAAAGAAGTGTCACAAAACAACTGTCTGCTATTGTTCCTTCACTGCAAAGACTGCCCAAAAAACCTCAGGACTCTGGGTGAAGAACCACCACCTGTAACTGCTCAGAATGTCTATGTTAGGCCACGTGTTGGATTAGGCGGACCACAGAGAGAGTGTTGCCTCTGAAAACCAAGTGCAATCCTGAGCTTAAAATTTCAGGTTTTCTACCAGCCAAGGGGAAAGAGGGTTACAATATAGAGTTAATCTCACAAGATTTACTATGTATACTTTCTAGTCTCTGACCTAGAATGTATACATAGCTCTTCCTTTGCTCCCATCTCCTTTCCTGCCAGTGCTGGTTCACAAATTATTTGTTAATGACACTCGGTAAGGTAAGTACAGAAATTCAGAGTGTTTAGATGCATTCTGACTTTGATAGGGGGATTTGATTCTTACTGAACAGGGTAGAGACCTGATCCAGTGTTGTCCAAACCTAGGTATCGAGTCTAACTGTTAAGAGTAGGACTGTGTTTTATTTATAGTGGATTAAAATAAATAAAAAAAAAAACCTGGTCTTCATCTGCAGATGATTTGAGAAGCAGAGTTGTATAGTGCTGCTTAGTCAGTTAATTTTTCCCAAAGTGATGACGGCGAGAGCCAGACAGAGGCCATCTCTATCCACCAGTGAAATCCACGCAACCCTCAGCCTGTCTGCAGGTGTTCAGACTAAGACTGTAAAGTGAATTAAATAAACCTTCTTAAAAAGGAAGTTTATCCAAAGTGCTATGTTTCCACTCTAATTAGTATCACGGCTGTACAAGCTGCAAATATGGTTGTCATCACATCAAGAATCAAAATGAAGGTCATGATAATGACTGTGTGGATAGAACTAATTTTTTTTCATATCCCTGTAGAACACACTTGTTCTTGAAACAGCCTCATTACATTATGGAGCAGCAAAGGTAGCAGACACAGATGGCGCTGCTCCATGTGGCCCCTGCTTACATCGAATTAGGGCAGAAACTTATCTCTTCATTTCTCCTGCTTTTCACAAAGATTAGCTGGTAGGAAGCTCAGAGTGTAGGGCAGAACGTCTGCCTATGCAGTCCCTGTGCCTCCTCCTCCTAACTGCTGATGAAACTGTATAGATTCAGAGGGGCAAAGGTGGAGGCCAGGACATCTGAGGTGACAAGATTCAACAATTCTTCTTATTTTCTTTTGTATGGCAAGCCCAGTTGCCACAGTCTTCACCAACTTCCCTGCTTACACTGCTTCCTCCTGTTTATCACAGATATGATAAATTTAGATCTGTGCTTCTCTGACTAGTATCCATCTCCCCTACTGTTCTGTAAGCTCCACAGGGCAGTAATCATGGCTGTCCTGTTCATCACTGGGTCCCCATCACTTAAGCACAATGAGGAGCAATAGAACATACTCAAATAAATGTTTCCTGGGAGGAGAGACACGCGGATGAATGACTGCCTGGGCACATGAAGTGTCCTGATATCAGACCATACACACGTTGCCTACTACGCCCATGTTTTCAGAAAAACAATAGAATAAATCATGAGCCTAGTACAATTATTAAACATTTTTAAGAAGAGAAGGAAGCCCATGGAGGTCTTATTGTTAACTCAAAAGGAAATATTCTCTAGAAATCATGAGTAAGAAATATACTGCAAGTGGGCTGGGTGTGATGATGGTTCATGCCTACAATCCTAGCACTTTGGGGGGATCACCTGAGGCCAGGAATTAAACATTAGCTCCATCTCTACCAAAAACAAAATTTTTTTTTTAATTAGTCAGGCATAGTGGCACACGCCTGTAGTCCCAGCTATTCTGGAGGCTAAGGGCCTGAGGCAGAAGGACCTTTTGAGCCTAGGAGATCGAGGTTCCAGTGAACTATCATGACACCATGGCACTCTAGGCTGGGTAACAAAGCAAGACCCTGTCTAAGAAAAGAAAAAAAGAAAAGAAAGAAAGAGAAAATTTTTAAAAAATAAAAGAAATATAGTGTGAGAATATATACATCATGGTTCATGCTCATGAGGAATTCTATAAATTAAATAGCTCTTTTGGAATAAGCAATAGAAAAAAGAGTGATTGAGTTATTTTGTATTACAATTAGCAAAAACGTTGCAAGGAATGTTTACAAATCAAAGTCATGATAGAAAAGAACAAATACTGTAACATATCTGTGCTTTGGGTAAAATCATGATTTCAAGAATGTTATTATCATAGATAGTAAAAGCTCCAGGGAACCTGGTTGGTCTACAAAGGCTTTCTTCCAACAATAGGGTTATAAAACACACAGGTACTTTACCAAACAGTCCTATAACACTCTGGAAGCCAGGGACTCTCCATTTTAGTTGGAGGGAGTGGATTCACCCACTTAGAATTTACTGAGAAACACTAAGTCATTAGACACTACAGCCAGGGCTCTTTTATCAAGCCACATTAATACAGGTCCATTAATTTTTTCCTAGTAAATAAGCAATGATTTGTATCATTTTATAACTGAATAGTCATGCTTTTCTGTTATCATGAAGCAGCAATGATTATAGTGAGTTTTATTAATAAGTATTTAAGTATGAAAACTCAGCAAAAGCATAAAATTCTAGGTATTTTAAATGTACTGTCCTCCATTTTCCAAAAAAAATTTGAGATGATCAAAAAAAGGAAATATATATATATTTGTTAGAGATATACATGGTGTTCATAAAGTTCGTGTGCAATTTAAAATAGGCAACAATTTAGTTGCCTATTTTAAATTGCACACGAACTTTACAGACACCCTGTTATGAGAGTGAAGAGAATCATTTACATATATAATATAGTTCAAATAAATAATACAATAAAATATAAACCATTTTGTAATGATTTATACACTGTTAAACCTAAGAACTCCCAACTTTTAGATATCTTGGCATTTATTTTAAGTATATTTATTAGACTATTTTTAAAACATACGTTAAAGCACTTTTACCAACATAATTTTATCCATTTAAATTGTCAAGGGAACAAGAGGTAAAGTCACAGAATTAACTTTTATTGACCAAACAACTGCAAATATTATCTTATTTAATCCTCAAAATATCCTTTCAAGACAGGTCTTGGCACTCTCTTATAGATGAGAAGAGAGAAAGATTAAAACTTACAACAGCCGAGAAGAGATGGGGCTGGATTCAAACCCAGGTCTGTCTGACTCCAAATACCACGGTTCCTCAGGATTTAAGGTCTCATGTGGGAGGAGAAAGGGGACTAAGCACTGGTGCTCCTTTAAATCTCAACCTTGCCCCATCTTTCCTCTCAACAATAATGTAAGCCAAACCTTTGGACAAAAACACCTTCTAGGTCAGCTTCCCTGTAATCAGTTCCACTCCTATAGGAGTTAACAATCCACTAGGATACAATTTTAGTAACCTGGCGAAAAGGAAACATTTCTTTAAGTGAGCAACCCTTAGCCATTTCAGAATCACCAAAATGACTCTAGAAGATTCTGAAAGATCCGTTCAACGAGGTCTTTAAGGCACACACACACAAAAATCCAATATAATTCAGCAACAGTATAATTCAGCAGTTGTTCACAGCAGGAGTTTTGCTAAAATAGTTCACAATTGGATACATGAGAATGCCTTTCACATTCCCACAGTTGGTAAAGGACAACTAGCTCGTTTGAGGATTGAAACATTTTCAAAACGCACTGTAAAATTAGACATTACTCCCCTCCCCATCTAGATGTGAGGCTCTTCTTGTCTCTCAAATCTATTGTTCAGTTAATCTGTGCATGCATGCCAGAATATTCTAATTTAACTCTGAGTCTGGGACATGCTATATTTTGTTTCTAGCTGCAAGAGTGTGAATGCCATAAATAACATGTACTGTGCTTGTTCTCTGTTCCTAAACAGTCTGATAAGCCCATATTGAAATCGTTTCAGCAATCACATTTGACAGCTCACTAGGATCCTGTTCAATCCAGCCTCCAAACTAGTCCATTATTCCTGCCAGTTTCCAAGCGGACGAGGCATTCAGACACCCATCTCTAAATGAGAACAGCCCTGGCGGAACCCTCGTAGGAGAGGTACACTCCAGCTAACAGGCCGTCAATCTGTCAGTAGCTCTTAAGATCCCTCAGCCTTGTCCATCTGAAAGCCAGCTCAGCCTGGAGGAAGAGGAAACTCAGAGGATGAGGGCCCTGTCAACTTCATTCCAACAGACCCATGTGCAAACTTGCATGCCAGACAAAACCAACATACCCAGCACAACTCAGATCCATTTCAGTGGCAGCATAGCTTTTCTCTTCCTCTAACTCATTCATCCACTAGATGAATAGTAATTCAACATCAACCAAGTCACAAGGACCCCACGTACCACGAGAGAACTGTGAAACTAAGCAGCTTCTATAATCAATTTCTAACTCCATAACACATATCTATAGGGGCCTAAATAACTTAAGTTTTCTGGGCCTCAGTTTCTCCATCTGTAAGAAAGAGACAACGTACATCATTTCACAGAATTGCTGTGAAGATCATACAAGATAGCACATTTTGTAAGCATCTAGCATCTAGCTTGACTTTATAAACACGGTAAGATATTGATTCTCTCGTTTCTTCTCAAGACTAAAGGTTTCCCATGTTCCCAAATCATGCAGACTTTACACTAAAATCAACAGATATATATGAGCCCAGAGAAAGAAGTAAATTTTGATCACTTTTTGCTTTTTGGTAAAATAGTTACTGAAGTGCAACATATATAGAATAAATCATCAGTTAAAGCTCTCTGAATTTTTGCAAAGTGACACATGCATAAAACCCAGATCAAGAAAGAAAATAACCAGCCCTCCACCTGCAGCCATTATAGCTAACTCTAATCACTTAAACTGAATCCCAACATTATAGATTACTTTTGCCTGCTTTTGAATCAAGTAATATTTTAATAATATCTGTACAACTGGCAGACGGAAACAGACTATTTTATATGAATTGCAGCTAATGAGCTGAGTCAAAGGGATAGTAAATTACAAAAATAAAAACACTGACAGCAATGAAGGTCATAAAGGTAATAAATCTTGCTAGGATTATGTTAGCTTCCTTCCTTGTTCTTATTCCTTATGCAATACCGTCGAACAAGCATTAAAATCTTACACATCAGGGCGGCAAGACACATCATAACTGCTTTCTAGTTGGTACTTGGTTGAGAAGAGGACATATTACTGCAAGATAAAGAAGGAGAGGTGTATTTTGCAGAAAGAAAATTTCATTCTGAAAGTAATTTCCATCATCCAAACTCAAAATATACATCAGTAATTTCCTCTCAAATAAACCTAAGTCTTAAATATCACGGATATCTTCCTCACTGCCTTAAAAACTATCCTTGGAATCCTTGAAAAAAATAAATTTTATTTATTTATTTATTTATTTTTGAGACAGAGTCTCACTGTGTTGCCCTGAGTAGATTACTGTGGTGTCACAGCTCACAGCAACCTCAAACTCTTGGATTTAAGTGGTTCTCTTGCCTCAGCCTCCCAAGTAGCTGGGACTACGGGTGCCTGACACAACGCCTGGCTATTTTTTGGTTGTAGTTATCATTGTTGTTTGGCAGGTCTAGGCCGGGTTGGAACCCACCAACTCTGGTTGTATGTGGCTGGTGCCCTAGCCACTGAGCTACAGGCGCCAAGCTGAGAAAAATAAATTTCAGAAGCTCTCATCTAGTCAAATGTAATCATATTTTTCTTGCAGAATTAGAAATTCTAACAGATCTTTTCTTGCCCTTAGACCAAAGTGTGTGCCCCCCACTATTCTTAATGGCATGGTTCAGAATTAACACAACTCGCACTCACCAAGTAGTTAACAGAGAGTACAGGATGCCAGGGTGAGGCAAGAAATATCAAGCGGTCTGTTTTTCAAATATTCTACTAGGGACTTATCTTAGCATTCTGTGCTGACATCATCAAGAGACTGCTCGTAAAGATGTTCAATATCATTAGGCATTAGAGAAATGCAAATCAAAACCACAATAGATAACACAACCACCAGGATGACCACAAAAGTATGGAAAATAACAGGAAAATAAAGTGTTGGCCAGGATGTAGGAAAACTGGAACATTCCTGCATCGCCGGTTGGAATGTAAAATGACACAGCTTCTATGGAAAACATTCTCACAAAGTTAAGACAGAATTACTACATGACCCAGCAATTCCACTCCTAGATATATATCCTGAAAAAGTGCAGACAGTACTCAAACAAATACTTGTGCACACATATTCCACAGAAATACTACTTGCAATAGTCACTAAGTAGAAACAAACCAAATTTCCATCAACAGATGAATGGGTAAGTCAAATGTGACATGTACACACAATGGAGTATTATTCAGCCATATAAAGGAAATGAAGTGCCAATATAGATGGATGAACCTTGAAAACATTGTGCTAAGTGAAAGAAACCAGACCCAAAAGGTTACGTACTGTATGATTCCACTTACATGAAACACCCAGAATAGGCAAATAGCAGATTAGTGGCTGCCAGAGCGTGAGAGGAGGGAATAAAGGGGAATTACAGCTTAATGAGTCGAAAGTCTCTTTGGGGGTGATGAAAATGTTCTCAAACTTGATATAGGTGATGGTTGTACAGCATTGTGAATGCGCAGAATGCTACCGAAACAGCTTAAAAATGATTATTTTTATGTTCTGTGAATTTCACTTCCATTTTTAAAATATCCCAAAAGAAAAACTCCAGGAGGAACAAGGCTCTTCTGCAGAGCCTGGCAGCCCCTGCTCTGCTGTGGGCACTCCTCACACTGTCTGCAGTGAGCATCTGTGGTGTTAGGGTCCCCACACCCTTGCAATAGGTAATCTGAACAGAACAGAAGGCATTTCCTTAGTATCTTGGTCAATGGTGCGTATCATTCGGTTTCCCTTGCTCTCAGGGCTACCCTGGATGCCTTTGACCTCCTGAAGACTTCCAGCCAAGGTCAAGAGAACCTGCTGGGTTCCTTTGATTTTGCTGAACCTAATACCCTATCCCTACCTGTCTAGGCTGTTGCTATCTGCCAGGCCTTTTCTGGCTACCCTGAGTCTAGGCTCCTTGCCACACACATACTGGCATGAAACAAATGAGGTTTTTAAAAGAGTGATTCAAAAATCTTTATTGTATCACCCAAGAGAGGGACCACAACCACTGTAGAATTTCTAACTGACCTCTCAGTCAAATTGCTTGCTCATTCTGTTAACACCTTTATGCCTCTAGAAATATGATTTTCTTTGGTATGTATGAGCAGTGTCTTTTTTTCCCTGATTTTCCTTTTTATTTCTCAGCCTCAGCCCTAAAATCTGCTTCCCACCTAGGAATTTCAGTCCTCACTGGTGTAATCATGGAAAACCAATTTCTGTGTAAATTGGTTTATGAAAATTATAAAATATAAAAGTATATCATTTTATTTTTTCCCCAGAGAATGGTGTTTTTTGATATTTTATAGGAAGTTATATGATTTCAAAATAATCTTATTTTTAAAAGAATTTGTCACATGATAAACAAATTTAAAGGTGGCAGAATAACCCATAAAACAAGCTAGAAGTATCCCATGATATACCATTAGCAGCTTAACAAATTTGAGGGTATTTTTTTTGGCAGGGGCTGGGTTTGAACCTGCCACCTCCAGCATATGGGGCTGGCACCCTACTCCTTTGAGCCACAGGCACGGCACAAATTTGAGTATTTTTAATATGTATCAAAGAAATAAATGTATATGTAGGATGTCAAATGATAAAGGAATAAAAGAACGTCACTGTGCTGGGAGTCCAAGGCATCCTTCAGTTAGACCTGCTTCAACTTTTGCAGGACAGAGGTAAATAGAAGCCTGTATACTCTACGCTATAGGGTTTCTGCTCACCCATCCAACTTCTGCCACCAAGACAACCCTATCCCTACTGCCAGTGGCATTCTCCTTTTAAGTTCCTCAAAGAACTTGAGGCTGCAATACCAGGTTGAACTTAGAATTCTTGAACTTCTCAGAGTTCTGCACCAGAATGTCACAGTGCTGGGAGAAGTGTCTACAGCCTGACTTGCCCCCTTCTCTTTCCACCCAAAGATCTAGTTTACCCAGCCAAGGGCCCCGATTGTTCCCCACCCACACACAATAGCTGCCTGTTGATCATCCCTCAGACCTGAAGTGTACCATGTCAGGAAGATGGACCTGGGGAAAAAGCCAGGGAAGGCCCTGGAGGAATTGTCCAGGCCACCTGGGCAGAGAACCTTAGGGCCCTGAATATCCACAACCAAGGTTTAGAAGAGGCACAGAATATGGGGACGCACATATCCTTTGATCCATGTATTCTTTGTTTCATGGGGAAAGGGAGAAGATTGAGAAATGCCAGAGTGGGGCCCTTCAAAGCTACACTCCTCAAAGTGTTTCCCACCAATGGGAGAATGGACTCCAGTTGGGAGCTACCTAGAAATGGAGAATCCCGGGCCCCACCCTGGATGTACTGAATAGAAATCTCAAGGTGATTTCTACTCACATTCAAGTTCAAATGTGGGTACTAGAGCAGGGAGCTATTCTGTACAAATGGAAGAGTGATGCTGCATCTAGCAGCTGCCAATATCTTGAAACTGCTACTTAACTAGCTACAAAAATGAATGCCAGCTTCCAAATGCACTAAAATTCTATTCCTCCATATGGCAACACAAGGTCTTGTTGAATTCTCCAACAACTTAAGAAGAGAAGTCAAGAAAACTAGAATGATATGGGTCCTTTCTACATTTCTGGTTCAGAATGAGCCATGGAATTTTAAGAATTATAACAGGTCAGGCATGATGTCTCATGCCTATAATCCCAGGACTTTGGGAGGCCTAAGAGAGAGGATCACTTGAGGACAGGAGTTTAAGACCAACCTGGGCAACACAACAAGACTCTACAAAAAAAAAAAAAAAGAAAAGAAAAAAATTGGCCAGATTAGTACCTGTATTCCTACCTACTCAAAAGGCTGAGGCAAGAGGATTACTTGAGCCCAGGTATTTGAGGCAGCAATGAGCTAGCATCTATTCCAATGCACTTGAGCCACGACAACAAAGCATGATTCTGCCTCTTAAAAAAGGCAAACAAAAATGAAAATAAAAATTCTAACAGATCCTCAGTAACTTCATTAATTCCACAGAATCGTAATACCATCAGAAAATAAGTTTAAAACAGAAAAAAGTCTGGCTCTATAATTAAGAACAGTATTCTGCAATCTAATTATTAAGTTTTCAATTAAACCAGAGTTCTTGGTGTATTCTTCCACTTTCTTGAATTTAGCAGAGATCTGTAGGAATGTTCAGAGCAGGGATATGTTAATTAGAAAGAGAATTTTCTCAATAACAAGCTCAGCCCACAACACCTGATAATTAGGAATGTTGTAACAATTCCCTGACCCTTCGGGAAACATTTTGTATTAATAGTATTGGCTATCGTCGGGGATTCACAGAAAGCCACAATTTTTCCCAGTTGTCAGCTTTGCTGCTTCTTTTGTGGACTATCACGTTTACAAGTCTTCAAGAAGGGGTTTGGGGAGCCACATAACACTGGCATTCCTGGTACTCTGTTTTTCAATGGTGTCAGCCTTTCTGTGCTCAGGGACCCTTTAACCTCAACTTGAGCACTTCTTGGTTGGGGAGCTGAGCAGCACAATTCCTCATACTCCAGAGTAGGGAATCTTATATTCAGAACCTGGTATCCTAGAATGCTTCACCACAAGAGGTGAGTAGGGAGTGGGGCCCAAACACCAGTGTGGGGCGGCCTTCATTACTTCATATACTCCAGTAGCAGCAAGATGGCGCTTGCCTTCACCACGCTGTTGTGCATACTGTTCTTCCTAGGGGAGCCAGGACACTGAGGTTGTGAATGTTTTTAGAAAACTGTTCTGGGGGAAGAACAGCAAATGAGACAATAAGGCAGAAACACAAGAGAAAGAACAGCAATAAGCCTAGAAGTACTAGAAGTAAAAATAATCCCAATAAGACTGTTTGCTGCAGCTGTCCACCTCCCAAACAGGCACGTCGTCATTTAATCTCCGCCACAATCCTTTACGTTATCCCCATTTTACAGATAAAATCATTAAGGCATGAATTACTTATTGGAAGATCCCACAGATAATGAGCAATGACTCAGAATCGGGTCCAGTCAACTGAAGTTAAAGTTCTTGACCAGTGTCTAAGCTACCTCCCAGTTATCTCCAGTTTCCCCTTCCTTCTGTCTCCTAATTAAACCTCCACATCTGTCCTAATTCTTTAACTGCAGCTCCTGTGGATTCTCCCTTTTACGTTCTTCATTTCCACTGCCACTGGCCTACCTGAGGCTCTGGCTACTCCTCTACCGTTGCAACTGCACCCTCAGTAATCTCTACCCAGCTACCATTACTCATCTTTGTCCTGGTGCTAGAATAACTTTCCCATAACACGAGTCAGGGACCATCCTTCCCAGAAACTATCCAGCTTCCTAAAAGGCATGGTCTCATACTGACCTTCCTTCCAGTCTCGCCTTCCATTGCATCAGTCTTCCTCTACTTGACCCAAATGATTGTGTCCCCACCCTCCCCAAACCCAGGCCCATGACTTTGACCACTGCCCAGGTCGTTCCCTAGGATAGAATGTCTTTACCTTCTCTCTTCTCCTCTTTTAGGCTCAGTCAGGTGTCTTTCCTACTGCCTGCCCGATCCCTTTGTGGGAATGAATCCTTCTCTCCTACACACTCCCCTACTGGATGACTTGGCCTTGAGCTACATTTATTTCGTTCTATAGGTCTTACTTTGCCTGGCTCCCTGCTAGACTGAAAGATTCAAGGTCATCTTTATCACCAAAGTGCCTATGTGCTTTTTGCATGGAATTGCCACCTGAAAGGAGCCCCAAGTGAGAATGTTACTTTAGTGTTTCAAGGCTTTTTTCCTCCCCATCACTTAACAAAAGTTCTCAGTTGACTGCAGTTCACATTTTGTTTTTGTTGTTTTCCTGTTTTGTTTTGTTCTTGCTAAGAAAACAAATCAAATCTCTTTTTCTCTCAGACCTTACCCTAATCTAATTTCTATCTTCTCCAACTTTTACTTCCTACTTGATACCTTCACTTTTGCTATTTCATGTTTCCCTTAATTTATCTTAATTTCTGTGGAATAAGATGAGATAAATAAATAGATGCATAAAGAAAGAATGGATTCTTGAGAAATGGCCAACGACTTGACGTAAAAGCAAGATCCCTATTGGGAAAGAAGTTGGGAACTACGTGCAAACCAGGTACAGTTTCTATTGGTAGTGAAAAAGGGGGGGACAGAAGACACAATCAAGAAAGCAGTTTGCTCCCTGGGACTCAAGGGGCACTAGAGTAAAAAATATGGGCAAGCAGCTACTGTGAAAACCTGTACCCTTAAGCACTAAGGCCCAGATACTAACTAGGTGCCCAGTCAATGCAGCATTACCTGACAATTTTCTACTTGAACTTGGGACTTCCCCCAATAAATTCCCACCTTAAGTAATTGCTAGTTATTCACAGGGAAATGGTGGGAGAAAAACTGTGAGTGATATATCAGGAGGAACTCAGAAAAGCTGGTGTTTGGAGGACCTATGCTGATGCCCAAATCCCTCCCACTCCTTACATTTTTGGATAGCTACTGACCTCTAGGAGAAATGAAAATCCACAGAGGAGCTGGAAATCCAAGGGGCAGCCTACAGTGGATTCCTGTTCCTATCAGAGTTATTATACCCTGCAGCTATGGCAGGAAAAAAGCCAGGCTAAAGACAAGGGTGTCACTGTCCCAACCTTTGTTCTATGACTGACTAGCATGGTGACCTTAGCATGTCATCCACCTCTGTGAGCCTCAGTTTTCTTTATCCTAAAGTGGGAATAGCAATACCTTCCTTACTGGGCACGTCTGAGTATCAAACAAAATAACATATGAACCTCCTTCACCACTTCTTCATGGACACGACTGTTAGTTCCACTTCAACAAAGAGTCAGTGAAAAAAGCATCATAGTACAGGACTACAGATCATGGATTCCAAAACCAAATGGGATCTAAATTCTCATTCTCCCACTTCCTAGCTTTGTGATCACAGGAAAGTTATTAAGTTTTCTGTACCGGAGTTTTCTCATTCGGTCCATCCATCCATTAGAGTATGGATCTAATTATCATGAGGATTAAATGAGCTTGTTTTTTTAACCTAAAGAAGTACCTGGCATAGAATGTGTTATACACATATTTCATAAACACATCAATTGAGAATATCTCATAAGACAAGTACCATGCTAAGTGCTGAGGACACACACATACCCTCTGATGTAACTTTCATAGGCCCAGATACTACTTTAACCTGTAACCTAAGCATTAGGAGATAAACTTCTCAGAGACAGAAAAATAGAAACAATCTTGCCAAAGGACTCATAGCTGTAGTTCTCCTGAATTTCAGATTTTCATCCTGCTCTTGTGGTCACTTAATTAATTTATAGTCTCTCTCCAAGAGTTGCTGTGATTCATTTATGCTAATGAAATGTTCAAGTGTTGTTGTTTTTTTTAAAAACACTTTAAAAAAAACACCATTTATTTAATGATCTATTATTATGACAGCTGTGGAGAAATTTCACTTTGGTGTTTTCCTGAAGGAATATTTTATACACACCTTTCAGCTGTCCACATTCGGGGAAGACACAAAATCCAGGAAAAGCAAAAAAAAAAAAAAAAAATCACTTCATTGCACTTCATTGGCTAAAACATTTATGAGATAGCCCATCTGTCTTTGTGAGCTCAGAAGTGTTTTTGTTTTTATTTGTTTAAGTGGAACATTACCGAGGGAGAAGAACATCTTTCCCCTTTTCCTGTTCCCTTGGCCTGGAGGAGATGACCTGGTAAAACTTCAGTGAGGCCCAAGTAAATGTTGTCACTCTTGGATAATTTATTTGTAATTAATCAAGGGTTTTAGGATGATTAGCAGCCAGCCATATTCCAGTTTTGACATTCTAAAAATATTTCGCCATGATTGACTCCTTCTTTTGAAGTGTGGCAGGAAAAGTTGTCCAACTCGTTACCAAGCTCCAAAAATCTTCTCTGTTGACACAGAGGGAAACCTCTAATTACATGAGTCACTGTAGTTTTACAACTGAATAAACTGTTAACGAAATTGGAAAAATTGTCATCAAGATGATAAAGGCCATTCTGGAACCCAATGCCAAAGCACTCTTGACTTGTACCTTTCAGAGAAATGACCGCTTGGAAAGAGATTGACGTCTGGGAGATTAAAGGTGAAATCCTATACACTTCCTAGGTCTCAATAGGCTGTTTTACCCTGATTAAAGGGAAAAGGAATTTCCTGGGCACGTCCCTTTAATGTTTTCATCCTAGGAGTGGACAATGAGGGTTCATTCTGTAAATCACTGTTTTGCTAGCATGTTGTAAGAGATGACTGACCCTGGGGCTTGTGAAATAGTTTGGCCACATACATTCAACTTTCCAGTGCTCTTTTGTTCATTTCTTCCTTCAAAGTTGATGTCTATACAAGATTTCCTTAATCCTGATTTCTTAAATGTGAGCATCCAGCCTTTAAATACATTCAACACTGTGCCTACAAATATCCCTCTCTGTAGCAACATCAGAAATATGCCAGGCTGGCCTCTGATCACCTGCGTTTCTCTCCTGGTCATCTCTGAGGCAGCCTGATCTGCCCAGTTGAGGAACTGCCTGTTGACCCCATATCTTGTGTCTCTAGGAGCCATCAGTTAAAGCTGCACAGCCTGCCACAACATTAGAAACCATCAATCTCTTACAATCTTGGGAGTTGGGGAAGATAGAAATAAAACCAATAAAATCAGATTGAGTAGCAGACCTTACTCTCCTCCTGCCTTTTGGGACGTTTTTAAAAAGGAATATCCTTAAAGACTTTCTTCATACCTAGGATGGTTCCGTTTCACGTGGAATTTAATAGGATATCTTGTTATCCTTCCGGGAGGCCCCAGCATATCCACATGTAAAGGCACTTATGCCTATATTAAAATTGGTGTTGAGGAGCAAAATTTATGAACTTGGTTGAAAAAGAAATTATTTTTTCTAGATTTCCAATGCAGTATTATTTAGTCACTGAAAGGCAAAACCGAGAAGACACCAGACATTCTCTATTGGTGTCCAGCCATCTGTCTCTCCTTCTTCCAAACAATTTATTCCCCTCTGAAGAGAAGACTAGACATCTCAGAAGCAGTCCTCCTCCCACAGGTCCCGTATGTAACTTCACAGAGTCACACAATAGCAGCCCTGGAATAAGCTTACAGACTACCTGGTCTAACTCCCTCAGTTTCCTAGACAAAAAGGAGGATGACAGGGCAAGTTAAGTGACTTCTGCAAGGTCACACCACTAGTAAGAGCCAGGCCCCAGCTAGTTAGCTTCCAGCCCAATTCTTTCCCACTACATTTCCTGAGATAAATGTATTTTTTTTCCAGAATGTGTCCAAACAGATTGAGGGTCATAAAAGCATCTGGGAGATGTTGGGTGTTTTTCAGTGATTACTACAGTGTAATGTCAGGATGGTCAAATGTTGATTTGGGGCACCCACAGAAGAAGATGGAAATGATGTGTCACCGTAGGTTTCAAGGTCAGAGTGTGAACTGGAGGCTCAGCAAAGCCAATGGGTAAAGGACAAACCCAGTGCCAGTCCATCTCAAAGGTGCAGGCCAAAACTGTCTGGGAAGTTCTGAGTTTTAAGAGAAGAGCCAAGGGCAGCCCAGCTTCCATGGTTTCCAAGCAGAGGGTAACTGAAACCTCCTATTTAAGGAAATTACATCCTCTGCTCATCCTGTAGGGAAGCCCCCTACAAAGCCCTGGTATTTAACACCACTTTTACTTATGGATGGATGGTGATTTTAATGAAATGTATAAATGAGGACATGTTAATCATAGCCTTGCTCGTCAAAGAGTTTGCAAACTTCCAAAGCATATAATTGTGTTTTAAGTCATATCCTTAATTTATGACACATTGCACCTCACGGGTAAAAAGTAAAAACAAACCAAAAAAACTATGCAATATTGACTATACAGTCTCCTAATTCTAAGATTTCCTCTCAAAAATTTGTTTCAATTCATTGTTTGAAAATGATTGTTAGATTTGTAACTTACAAAGTATTTCAAGAACAAACTATTACAGCATGCTATGTTTACAGTAAAAACAGAAGAAATACCCACTGGTGGTGTATTCCATCCATTGTTTGAAAATGGTTGTTAGATTAGTAGCTTCGCCCCCAAAGTCTATTTCAAGAACAAAGTATGACAGCATGCTATACTTACAGTAAAAATGGAAGAAGCCCCCACTGATGGTGTATTACCAAATAAAGGCAATATGAAAACAACAAAACTAAGAGGAATTTTTCTAAACCCTTTAATGCTAGCAAATGAAGAAAAGCCGATACAATGAACAAAAGATAGGAAAGACATGGGAAATTCTGAAGGGAAATCCTGAGCACTTTTGAGAAGTGTTGAGGTGGATGATAGTAAGAAAGCCTCTAATGCAACAGAGTAGGTAGTGAGTTATGGGAGATGGAGAAAAGGAGAAAATAGTATGAAAAAAGGAACAGAGTGAGGAAGGAGGGTATTAGGTAGACAGCTCAATGATGGTCTTTTTGTGGTGCTACTGGCAGGGCCATCCCTCCTCAGGCAAGAACAGAGGTGATGGTGGCTACCAGCAGTGGTTTTCAATGGTGGTCCCTGATCCAGTGGCATCAGCACCCTTTGAGAACTTCTTACAAATACAGAATATCAGAGCCCACTCAAAGACCTAATGAATCAGAAAATCTCCTTCTTAACACTTCAACCCTCCAAGTGACTGATGCATGTTGAAGCTTGAGAATGACTGACAGACTCATAGTCACATAAGTAAAACCTCTCACAGGAGGTTTGCAAGTCAGGCACATTGGCCGTGTCTAGTAACACTGATTCTCAAATGTGGCTGCACACTGGAATCCTGGGAAAGCTTTTAAAATCCTCCAGGGATGTTTGACCATCTCCAGAGACATTTTTGGTGGTCAAAGCAAGGAGGTGAGAATAGGGGATTTGCTACTGGCATCTAGTACATAGAGGCCAGAGAAATGACAGCCCCCATGTCAGCAATGCTGCTTTTGAGAAACCTTGCTTCAGGTAAATCAACTATCTCGATCTGTTTTACCTTTTCATCTTAGAATTGGAGGAAGAATGGTTGGTTCTGCTCCATGGGGATCGCCATTTTGACTCATTTCATCCTTATCGGAGCAGAGCCCCCAGTCTTATGTGTATGTGAGGTTATCAGGTGTCTGTCTGCTCAGTTGTTCACAAAATGGTGCCTTGTTTCCTATTCAAGTATGATTCTTTTTGCATATGCTCTGTTGGTCAGGACCCTCAGAGGAAAAAAAGGACGAATGGAGTTGGGTACCAAAATCTCACTTGACACTCTAGTAAGTCCCAGGACCAGCCCTGACTATTCATTTGGAAGTATCCAAGTGTTAAAAATTAAGACCCGTCATCTGCAGAACGGAGAAGTGAACTAGGAACAGGGTCAACTGTCAGTCAAACAGACTAAGCTATCTTCATTCAAATATATCCCAGGAGCTACTTGCTGGTTAACATGTAAGTAAACCAGACGTGCCTGTTAATGCTGCAAATAGATGGACCCAAGAGCCTGCCACGTGCTCATCTGTTTTCATGCCGCCTAAAGTATGAGCAGAGCTTAAAACTTCTCACCATCCACTATCTGTCTGCTTTCCCCGCAATCCTCCACATCCACTGTTCCAAAGATTTCCACGCTGATTCTGAGCCATTTATGTCAGCCCAGGTGTTCAAAGTTCCAGGTTGAAACATTTGGTTAATTAACATCATGCTGCAAACATTCAAAATCACTTCAGCTGCCACTAGAACAAAACAAAACTCCCCAAAACAAAAACTGTGGGGAAATATAAACAAACGGCAGTACTCTGTGGAAAACAATATATGATTTTAGTGACAATAAAGGCAGCAAGGAAAAACGGTTTGCTAAAAGGAATTATTATACTGCATTTGAGTAAAGACTTGAAAGTACACATATTTATGAGCAACATTCGGCTATGTGCTCAGATGCCAAATCATTAGCACTTGCTTGAAAAGAAAAAAGGTGCAGTGAAGAAAGAGTGTGAACCCCGAGAGCGGCAATTTGGGAAATATCAAAAGAAATGGCCTTCCTTCTCCCACATGGTTTTTCTCCGCCAGGTTCGGAGCCACAGTGCTCCTGCGGCCCTCTCAGCTCTCACAGCCTCCCTGCCCCTCCCCTTCCCGAAGCCCCATCAAGATCCCAATTGAACCCCTACATTTTAATCCTTTTAAATACCCATTTGTTCCTTTCTTCCCAAGTCACTTTCAGTGTGACTTCATGTGTTTGGAAAGGGGCCAGCGGTGGTTCTGACAGAATTAATTTTTAAGAAGTTTGAATTGTAGAGAATTGAGAAAGAAACCTGCTTTGCTTAGTTTTGAGGAGGGAGAGCAGGGCGAGGTATATTGAATTTTTGATGTGTTTTCTTTTCCAAGAACTAAGGCAGCGAGGGGAGGGTGAGGAGCAGCTCTGGCTGCAGCCTTGGTTGCAGTACCAGCTGGGATTCGGTGCAGCTGGTCTGGGGCAACAGACAGGCTGAAGGCTCCATCAGTCAGTCTGCAGGAAGGGCTGGGCTGGGGGCTTTTACATAATATCCCAAGGAGAGAGAAGGGCAGGCCCTCAAGTCTGGTTCCCAAACAAAGCCTCAGTGGTTGGAGGGCTGGGAAGCTGTGTCTCTGAGTACAGTGTTCTGTCCATTACTCAGTTTGCTCCCAGGAAAACCTTCCTCTCCCACAACTCCACCCTCGTGAATGAAGCCTAAAGAAATAACTGAAAGATCTGCTCTCACACCATCTCTGAGCAACTGGGAGCTGACACAGTAACCTCTCTAGGATGATGTGACTGAATTATACAAAAAGGAGGAGAGGATCTTCTATGAAGACAAGAAGAAACTGCAGCGCCCATTCACTTGTGGTTCTGGAGAACACAGTGCACATTTGGTGAGTTGAGGGCTCCCAGGTACAGCAGCTGTAACAGCAGCAGAACCTGCCATGTGGCGGGCACTGGCCACCAGCTGGCTGTGGGCACCAACAATGGGAGGCAATACTTGGGGCACTGTCAAAAGGGCTTAGACTCTTTACTATCCCAGAGCAGCTGGGAGACCTGGAGGTGTCCATCAGAAAGGAGGTGGCCAAGGGATTCTGTGCAAGAGGAGAATGAAACTCCTCCAACAGAATAAAGATTAAAGTTTTTAGAACAAGTGTGGCTCTTGACCTACAAAACCACCCACCCTCTACCCCCAGTGCTAAGTACTATAAAGGCATAAAATACTTATACATATGATTGTATGGATCTGCCAAGGACTGTGGGAGATTTTGAATAATTTCCCCAAGCCCCTCAGAGCATTTTTCTGATTATCCCTTTTCCTTAGGAAAATAACAAATAGTCTCTGGTCTCTCATTGTTTCCTGTTGCTCTTTCATCTTCTCCTCTTGCTACCCTAGCCTGTTCTTACTCTTGTTTTTCAGTAAATATTACTCAGAGAGAAGGAATCTGATGGGTCCAGCTCATCCTAGGTGGGAAAGGGGTTTTTTCCTGGCCAGCCCATGGGCTGGCTGGCTTTGAGCAGGTGAACACCTGTAGTTCAGGGCCAGGTGGAGTAGAACATAGTGAGCTACAAGGTTACTGATCACCTAGAGAAAGGCCACGGGTGGGACTAGCAGTGACAGCTCACAGTTAGAGACATTACCATGTTTTCTTATATGGGGGAGTAGTAGAGAGAAAAGCAAAAACCTAAAGACAAAAACAGACTATTTCTTTTGATCTTTGGGCAGAGCCTTTCCTAAATTATTCCAGGTTAAAGTATCCTAGGATAAGATAATGTGTAAGAAACAGATCACAAAAGGCAATGGGCAAAGTGAACTTCCTGATGGAGCCAGAAGTTTGGGCAAATGTAAATTCTGAGTGAGAGAAGAGTCGCTCAGGTGTTTGGTAACATAGAAATTAAAGACAAGGCAAAGAAGGGGCCTGAGCCTGCTCCTGATGTGGGGCTGGGTGGCAAGTCACAGGACTCTTGGTGCCAACTTGCCTTAGATCAGGTGTCCTCTAACTATGGCCTGCGGGCCACATGCAGCCCACTTAGGACATTTATCCGGCCTGCCGAGTGTTTTTCCCACCCCTGCCTGTCCTGTTTAGCAGCTGACTCTTCCCAGGGCCCACAGTCCAGCCCTCCAACGGTCTGAGGGACAGTGAACTGGCCCCCTGTTTAAAAAGTTTAAGGACCCTTGCCTTAGATCTTCCAAGTCCTGGATATTCCTTTTTTTAAAATTTCATGTTATATGTATTTTATCACAATTTTTTAAAAAGTAAAAGGAAGAATGACAAGCCTATCTTTTCACAATTTTGCCCAGTCTACATTCTGATGTCCAGTTGAGAAGAGTTTGTGGTTTTATTTGGAATCTATCCCATCCCCATCCCAGCCATTCAGGAGAGGTAAGGTATATTGTACATCCAACTAGTGAGAGTGAACAGAAATTCAATCTCCTAGCTTAGAAATCTATGAATATTTAGGATTTAAACAAAGCATCCTTTCACTAGATGATGTCTTCCTTTATTTTTTTTCTTTATTTTGTTTATCGATCTCCTTTCCCACCCCCTATCCACATACAAGAAAATAATCTTCTGGCTGTTCCTTAATTCAATTTTGTATTTCCAAAGGGTCATATCTGCCATTATTGCCACCTTTATCCTCGTGCTGTAATAAGTCCTATTACTTGAAGAAGTTCCTTGCAAATGAAAGAACTGTACACAGCAGGCTTTACAAAAAGCTGTAGGCAGATGAAGTGTTCTGAAACTTTTGCCATAAACGTAACTTTTTTCTTTTGCACTTGCAATGTAACAACTTGGAAGAAGAAAAACAAGTTTTGGCCCTGACATCTGAGGCCTGGAAAAAATCAGACAATAGGTTTAAGGTGAAATTAAACATAGCCTCAGAATCACCGCCCTGGGTATTATGAGTCCTTGTAATAGAGATCACTACGCTCTATCCCTGTGAGAAATCTTTGAGAAATCATCAAAAATGGAAGATGTGCCCAAAACTGGGGGACTGGCAAATGTCATTCATGTTTTCAAATTGAAGAAGAGTTAGATTCTGAAAATTATGCAGAGATCACCTTGGGAGATCTTAGAGAAAATCACAAATAGTTTATTAGATAGCTCATGAGACACAAAGAAAATAAAAAAGTATAGTTACAAGGAGGCAGCAAAATTTTACCTAGAATTGGCCACATCAGCCTACACTTACTTGTCCCCTTGATTATACTGTTGTACCAAAATATGAACTTCAACAATGTTTTATAAGGTCTCTTATGACAGTCTTATAAATTATGAGAAGAGGAGTAAAATTTGTTATAAGCCATTTTCATTTTCAAAGTTGACAGCCACCTCAAGAGAAGTTTCTAGTTATCCTTGGCCTGTCCAGCTCAACACTTTCATCATGCACTTGGATGTAGACAGTAAGGGTTACCCTATCAAACCTTCAGGACACAATGCTGAGAAAAGTAGCAACTATATTAAATGGCGCAAGATGAATCCAAAGAGAGGTGTGACAGGCATAAGAGGTAAGTTGGCCTAGCAGGACATAATGCTCTTGGGTCCAAATAAATAACTACACAAGTAGAGGCTGAGAGATCCTTAGCTTAAGCAGCAGTATAGAAAAATGTATGTTTTCATCAACAGGAAGCCACATGTGAATCAAAAAGTCACACCATTAATAAAGCTAATAGGGTTACATTTAATGTGCATGTGGTTTCTAGAATTAGGGAGGTAATAAACCTTTTCTACTCTGGAATGTACCTGGAATATCATGTTCACTTCCAGTGATGCATTTTTTAAAGGATATACACTCACTGGGATTTAGTTACCAGGGTAGTACTCTAAACTGTATCACACAGGAATGGTTAAATGAACTGGGTTTAGTTACTTGGCGAGTATGAGTTGGGAGGCATGGCAATTCTTTCTGAAATAAATGGAAGGTTATCATATGAAGAGAGGCAATACTTCATCTGAGTACCTCCAATGGTTAAAATTGGGGATGAAAGCTACAGAGGATATTTTAGTTCATTGGGAAAAACAATAGGCCTTGGCAGGTGTTCAAAAGCCACACAACTACTAATAGAAACACTATTAAAGAACGTAGACTTTAAAATGGGTTGCTGGACCAGGCACAGTGTGCATCTGTAGTTTCAGAGACTCTCAGAAGGCTGAAGCAGGAAGATCCCTTGAGGCCAGAAATTTGAGACCAGCCTGGGGAACACTGTGAGACCATATCTCTAAAAGAAAACAACAACAACAAAAACAAACAAACAAAAATTTTTGCTTTATTAAAAAGAAAATTAGCTGGCCTGAGTGGTTCAAGCCTATATCCCACCTACTTGGGAGGCTGAGGTGGAAGGATCGCTTGAGGCCAGGAGGAGTTCAAAACCAGTTTGGGCCATATAGCAAAACCATGTCTCTTAAAAAAAAAAAATTAGGTTACTGGATTGGGTAATTTTTTAAGGTCTTTTTAAATGTTAAGGGTCTGTATTTTTTTATGTTACTTTTTAAGTCCTATATTCTATTTCTGATCACATCAATTTTGCTAGTCTTAAAAACGTGCTATTTCTCCTAATCACAAACAAACTTAAATCCATACCATTTTTCCCCCACACAGTATTCCTTAAAAAAGGAAAATCCTCACCTTTTGACCTATCATTTAAAAGTTCCTACTATGGGCTGGTTCATTTGCTTTCCATTTTGCATTCATGAATATTTATTGAGTCCCTACTATACTAAGAGCTAGAGATACATAAATGACTAACACCTGGTACCTGAGCTCAAGAAGCTCACAGTCAAGGGAAAGAGAAAATTTTAATACAATGATGTCAGCACAAAAAGAACAGAGCTGGCTCAGCGTGCTACCCTATGAGGGCACAGAAGAGGAGGCCCTAGTGGAGCCAGGAAGGCTTCAGGAAAGACTTAAACCTGGGCGTTACAGCTCCAGAGCCAGTATCCCTGACCTCTCTGCACGCTCCTCTTCCTGCTACATATAAAAATAACTCCAACTAGTGTAGACAAGGGCAATGAGCTTTTGTGAAATGAACTCTGCTGGAACAGGCAGGATTCAAGTAGAACTCAACTTCACCACCTGTACAGGCCCAAGGAGGTCTTTGTTTCTACAGTTTCAGACTAGGAAATATGGGAAAGATACAGGATTCGGGCAGTGAGGGAAGAGGCCCCACCGTGCTCTCCAAGGCAACCCATGATTAGAGAGCCCTATATAAAACCAGGACTTTGCTCAATTTATTCCAATTCTGTATGATCGTACTGAATTCCATCAGCAGCCAACAAAGAAGAGTGAGTGGTAACAGCAGGAATCAAACCCTACTCTGATCCTTTAGAAAATTCTATCATGAAGGGCATGCTAGAGTTAAATATAATGCAGCATTTAAACACAACCATGGAAAGCAAACAGTATTTCTTAATTCAGACCAATATTCGTGAGGATCAAGTGAAGAAAACATATTTAGCAGACGATGTAAGGGTACAAACCAAGCTGTGAGATGGTTTGCTCACTGTGAGGGATTGTTGAAAACTTATTACCCTGTGGACCTATTTCAACCATCCACCTAAAGTGCCAGTATTATATTATATTATCATACAGTCACGTCATGGCTCAGTATGCACATAATATAATATAAGCTGCTCTCATAAATAGAAAAAAAGTTAGCTTGCACAGTCAGAAACATCTTGCTTAACCATACTATGGTATTCAACTATGCTTATTTTTAAATTACATTAAATTTCTCTGAAGGCAGTGACCTAATGAAGAGAGAAATGTCTCTGTAATGGAGCGCGAGAATGTCTTTCAAGACCATGGTCAACAGGTGGCAGTGTCTCTTCCAGCACTGGAGTCCTCTGCAGCACTCAAAAGAAACAAACTTTCTCAGTAATCTCAGCCCTCTCCAAAGCTGTCTTCCCAGCCAAGCATCAGGCCCAGCAGGGCACCTGTTAGGATCTCTGCACAAACATCTCACCAACAACTTTATTGAGACTTCCAATATGTGAGCCCATTTCTGGAAACAGGCAACACAGACCTCCTAAAAACTATCTTTCAAGTTCCAGTGACTCTCCTGCATTCCTTTGCTTTGAAAGTCACCAACATGTGGCAGGATAGGACTCAAAATCTTCTGGGTTCCAGCTTCATCAGTGGGCCTCTATCTCCACTGAACACAGGCATACAGAATGCTGAGCACAAATGGCCGTGTTCTAACCAGATAGTACTCAGATGTATGCCAGTGATGTCTGCACAAATTATCACACAAGCATATATCTAAGAAGCAGAAATATAGCCAAGCACCAGCTGCCTTGGACACCAAAGAGGCTATATCTTGATAGGAATTACTTTAGCAGTGTAGGGTCCAGAGAGATTTCCAGAGCTGTAGCTGATGTGCTGGTATTCAATTCAATCCACACTGCCCTTATACCTAAGGCCCCCCTGCCACAGGCCTGGCTACCTGGGATCCTCCTGCAGGAACCCTCCCCTACCTCCCCACAACTTAATTACTAAAGGGTTTTAAAGCCCAGCGTGAAACGGGCTGTTCAGTGCCCTGCTCCATTAGTTGGCACCCACTCTGACTGGTCAGTGCCTGTACCAGGCCAGCGTTAAAGGCTGGGATGATAATTAGTCCTGGGGATACTGGCAGGAGTATTCTGTGCCCAACCATTCATACTCTGATTCTTTCCCTCATTCTCTTGCATATCCCCATCTTTAACACACTTATACACAGAAAGGAATACACTCCCTGCATAAAAACCCTCTGAGAATGTCTCAAGAATGTGGAGTGTATGTCTCTATACAGAACAAGCTAGTCAGGCTAGGGGGCCTTTAATGCATGCATACCTTTCCCGCAGGATTCAAATAAATCTCGTACTAGTAATGTTTTTCAATCTTCAACACCACAGTCCGCTAAAAGTCTCACTTTTACAAGCCTGGTTAGTCTCTAAATCCCCCCACTTCCCCTAAAAGCGATGGTCCTCCATGTAAGAGGAGATAAAAAAAGAGTAAGCCTTCACACCTGCACATGAAATCCTAAACCTATAGTCAGGGTCCTTGCAGTTGGGTGAAGCTCAAAGTTTCACAATCAAATAAAAAGATTTCTTTTTCCTCTTGTTGGAGAACAATAAACTCCTTCTGGTGAATGTAGGATCCTAGGCAAGTAATTACCACTGAGGCACATGTTTCAGAGCAGTGTCTGAAAGCATCCATTGACGGTCTCCTGTGAGGCCTGAAATTCCCCTTCTATTCCCAGCTTTTAAAGAAACTGGGTCAAAATGAAAGTAGACAATGGGCCTCAAACAAACAGAACAGACTGAGTTTCTCTTCTCTCACGTGTTTGTTGATGAGGAAACCCAAACACTGCTTAAGCAAGACATAGTTGTTGCTTTTCTCTAATGTGGAATGTGGTAGGAAAAGGACAAAGAAAGATGTAGGGATGGGGGTGGGGAGTCACTACTTACTAGTTTTTGGGTAGACAGAACCTATATGGAACTTTCTGGATTGTTAGTCTCAACATCTTCTAAGCTAGTCTGAGGAACACTTCGTAATTAGACCTAAATATTTCAAATCTACCCCTCCCAAAACATACCTAAATATACCTCCACCTACTAATAACTACATAGATCAGAATAATTGGTGGCCAATCCAGTGACTTATGATTGCACCACTGCACTCCAATCTGTCTATTTAAAAAAATGGTAGAAAAAACAAAAAGCTTGGCTAGCATTTTATTCACGTCACTTGAAGAAAGAACTTGTGTTTTTTTTTTGTTTGTTTGTTTGTTTGTTTTTGAGACGGAGCCTCAAGCTATCCCCCTGGGTAGAGTGCCATGGCATCACAGCTCATAGCAACCTCCAACTCCTGGGCTCAAGTGAGTCTCCTGCCTCCGCCTCCCAAGTAGCTGGGACCACAGGCGCCCGCCACAACCCCCGGCCATTTTTTGGTTGCAGCCATCATTGTTGTTTGGTGGCCCGGGCTGGGGATTCGAACCCGCCACCTTAGGTGTACGTGGCTGGCGCCTTAGCAAGTGTTGCTCTTACGATGGTAAGCATAGCTGCCTTCCAAGAAAGCATTAAAGACCACAAGACCAACTCTATAGTTCAAGAAGGGATAT
>CAUYQV010086757.1:0-11334 GCA_963574575.1 Galagoides demidoff | reverse complement strand
TCCCAGCTACTTGGGAGGCGGAGGCAGGAGACTCGCTTGAGCCCAGGAGTTGGAGGTTGCTATGAGCTGTGATGCCATGGCACTCTACCCAGGGGGATAGCTTGAGGCTCTGTCTCAAAAAAAAAAAAAAAAAAAAAAAACTCAAACTAGACTTCCCATTTGATTCTGCAATCCCATTACTGAGCATCCACCAAGAAGGAAAAAAATGCTTTACCATAAGGACATTTGCACCATAAGAACAACTGCAGCTCAATTCGTAATCACCGAAATGTGGTAACAGCCTAAATGCCCACCAACCCAGGAATGGATTAACAAGCTGTGGTATATGTATACATGGAATACTATCCAGCCTCTTAAAAAGATGGAGACTTTACATCTGTTGTATTAACCTGGATGGAAGTGGAACATATTATTCTTAGTAAAGCATTACAAGAATGGAGAAGCAAGAATCCTATGTACTCAATTCTAATATGAGGACAATTGATGACCTAGTATATGGTGGGGGATGGGGAAAGCAGAGAGAGGGAAGAAGGGAAGGGGATGGCAAGTGTAGTAAATATTAACAGAGCCTAGGTATTTTTTGATGTCAAGATATCCTTCTGCAACACTCTGTTTCAGTGAATTGATAGACACACCATAATATATTTAGCTGAGCAACTATTACTGCTTCCAACTTTTCATTATTACCTTAAGCAGTACTGTGACCAATATATTTGTTAAAATTTTGTACATCCTCAGTTTTCCTTATGATAAATTCTAGAAAGTGAAATTTCAGAGTCAACATGAATATATACCTTGTCCTACGGAAAGACTATAAAATGTTTAGTCTTGGTAGAAACAGCTGGAAATAGCATAACATGAGATATATATGTACTAATTTTAAAATGTTTGTATTTTATAATCATTTATATATACAAAATGATAGATATATCTATATACACATACTCTCTATTATACAAATGAGATATTTTTATTTATTTTTTTTAAGGAAATTCAGCTTTTTTTTTTTTTGGCAGTTTCTGGCCAGGACTGGGTTTGAACCAGTCACTTCTGGCATATGGGGCTGGTGTCCTACCCATTGAGCCACAGGCACCACCCCAAATGAGATATTTTTGAATACTGTGATTATTTTTATTATTGTTATTGGGATAAAAAAAATTATAACATAGGCCAGGCACAGTGGTTCACACCTGTAATCCTAGCACTCTGGGAGGCTGAGGCAGGAGGATCACTTGAACCCAAGAGTTTGAGATGAGCTGAGCTGATGCCATGGAACTCTAGCCTTAGGCTACAGAGTGACACTCAATCCCAAAAGAAAGCTTTGTAACATAAAATTTGTATGTTAACCAGGTCTATGTATACAGTTCATTAATTAGTGTGTTAAGTATATTCACACTGTTGTGCAACCAATATCCAGTACTTTTTCATGCTGCAAAACTGAAATTCCACACTCATGAAAGAACAACTCCCAATTTCCTTCTCCCCCTACATTCTGGAAATCACAGTTTTCTTTCTGCTTCTATAAAAGGACTACGCTAGATATTTAGTAAGAGGAATACTTTAGGATTTACCTTCTTGAAACTGGCTTATGTCACTCAAGAGAACATCCACAAGGTTCATCCATGTTGTAATGTGTCTTAATATCCTTCTTATTACAGGAGAATAATACTCCACATTTGCATATCCATTCCCCATCACAGGACACTCAGACTGCTTCCATCTTACTCTGGACACTTACTTTTTCTTCTCCCACTGAACCTAGGTAAAAACATGCCTTTCCCCTCTCTGCAGGCTCCCTCTGAGAATCTGTCATCAGTAACTACATATACCTGCCCTGCCTGGTGACCTTCATCTGTTCAGAGAGAGATGCAGCTTGCTAGCTGGCCAACAAACACGTCTTACTCTCTTATTTTCTAAATTAATCATGCGTGTTTAACATGCCATAGTGAAGAAATCTACTGCTGTACCACCCCCCAAAAAAACTGGTTTGTACTTGTTTTTGAAACCTAAAAATGACCAATAACAATACTGGTCAAATAAAGGAAAGCAGACAGGTACTTTTTACAAAAGAAATCCCCATTGCCCCGACACTGACTGACCACACCAAAGGTACATGGATCGGGAGCTGTCCAAAAGGAACACTACTTATTAGAGGGTAATAATCAACCCAATAAATTCCCCCATACCTGGGGAGGCTGAAGATGAGAAATGAAATGCAGGGAAACTTGGCACTAAAATGAGAGGCCAAGAGAGTGGGTGAAAGGGAGTAGCTGATTCCAGAAGCTCCTTAGATCCAAGCTACTCTGTATCCTTCCACAGAATCCTTCATCCTTTTCTAGTAGCCTGAGTGAATCTCTATACCTTAAACCCAATAAGACCAGTAAGGGCGCAGATGTAGTAATGGAGACACCACAATGTGTACACGACACAGGAGAGAGCAATTAGGTAAACACAATAATGCTGGGAACCAGAGTTCTCACTGCCGGGAATCAGGGAAAAGATGACAAAAAGAACTCTGTAGTATCAGATTTGATTTCAACACACTAAATTAAAAAACAAAAAATCAACACCAATATTTTAGAAAAGAAATGGAGGGTATGAAGGAAAGCCCTTCTTTATAGAAGAATGCCAGCTAATAAACAAGAAAAAAAAATGATCACTATATTTACCATGAAATAATTGACTCAGGCAAGAATCAGCAATACCAACCACTGGAGTACCGGGGAACCATATGCACAAATTACCTGCTGTTCACCTGCCCATTACAAGAGAGAAAGTACCAGAAAAGGTTCCTTCACAATGGAGAAACCTAGCAGATACCAATCGCATCAATTAAGTAATCAATTTTTTTAATTCATTTTTTTTTTTTTTGAGAGAGAGAGAGAGTTTCATTATGTTGCTCAGGCTGGCCTCAAACTCCTGGATTCAAGCCACCCTCTCACCTCAGGTTCCTGAGGAGCTGAGAGTATAGACATGTGTCACCAGCCCCGAGAAGTGATCCAATGTCAAATTTAATACCACCATTACTAGGACACACAGACATGTGCCTGCCGATATGATGCAACAGGGAGTATCCACCATCACCAGTGTGGTTATTTTTGCCAAATAAAATGTTTTATCTGAATCCAATCACGAGGAAATAGTAAGATAGATGCAGATGTGGGACATCCTATAAGACAACTGGTGAGGAGGGGGTCTGCTCTAGAATAAAAAAGACTAAATATACATACCAACAAAATGCAATACGTGATCCTTATTTGGATCTTGGAGTCCTGGAAGGGGAGATGAGCAGGGAGTTAAAGGTCGGGAAAAATCAGGAAGAATACATATATTAGATGAGTGTTATGTAATTGTTTCTTAGGGTTGAAAATGGTGTTGTGATTATACAGGAGAACATCCTTATTCTGACAACACACGTAATTATTTAGGGGCAAGATGTCACAATGTCTACACTTAATTTGTAAGGGTTCAGTAAAGATCAAGAACATAGAAAGAGGCAGAGCACAAATGAAGCAAAATGTTAACATTCAGTGCCACTAAGTGAAGAGTATACACAGTGTCAATGTCACTATTCTTTCACCTTTGCCACAGATTTTAAGTTTTTCTAAATGAAATACTGGCACTGGTTCAAACTACCCAAAGGATTCTAGTAACATAAGCATTTCTGAGACAGACAAGAACACTATCCTTTTGAAGAGGAGAGAAAAAAAAATTTTTTTAATGGCTGTTTCTGGTAGTGTAAAAATTTTAGACTTTTCCCAGTCCAAGAAAATTTCCAGACTGGCTTTTTAAATTTACACGCGTATGTAATGAAGAATGTACACACTGTCACAGACGTATACATAGAAGTAACGATAATCAATTTACAAAAAAACTATTTTCATTAGTAGTTCCTTAAAGTGCTCTGTTATCAATTCCTTGGGAGGAGAAAAAAAATCTTAAAATGAAACATTATATTGTAGAGCTTATATTTTAAATATACAATAGAAGAATGGAAATGAACTATAATTTCTAAATTTTCTTTGTGACATCTGGTCGAGGTATAAATGGTACTGAGAAGACAATGTTTAAAATGCTAATATAGTCATGACTGATCTAAGAAGAAAAATCAAGATTTGGGGTTAAAACCAACACAGCACTCTTGGGTTTCTAAAGCAAACATTTTATTTTAACAGAGGCGGCTGTCAACCTACACTGCAACCGAAGAGCTTAAATAACTTTTCCAAATTTAACTTGCAGTCCACCTGATTGCAGCACGATCCACCACCACGGAACACCAAATACAAGCTATTGCCGAGTCTCTGCACACCCCAAGGACTCTGACTGAAATCCAACAGTGACATACCAAAAAGAATCATTATGACAATAGGAGGCCTTTGCCACCTCTTTATTTTGTATTTATCACAATTTCATTATTCAGTTCTGATTAAACAGAACAGATGAACTCATGGCTCACCTCTTCTCTTCTAAAAAATACACTAAATTAACAATAATAGGATTTTTTTTTTTAAAACACCCCTAAAACAAAGAAATAGAGAAAGGAGTTGATAAAAGGACATTTGGGAGCTGGAAAGCCAAAGATTGAGTGGTAGCTGACTTAATGAGGACGTGGACCCTCAGCCAGTAGCCAGGAAGACAGAGGGGACCAAGCTAACACCTTGAGATCCCCCCCAAAATCCATCAGAAATGGACAGCACCAGGAAGCCCTGGCACCTGGGAGGGCGGGGTTAGGCTTGACCCAGAGGGAAAGTCTAAAAAGCAGATTCCCTTCCCTTAAGTGACTGCATAGCTCCCAAAAGGCAGGAGGTTTATTCTCTGAAGATCATAAAAGAGAGATGGCCTCCATCTGTGTTTAAAGAAACACAAATGACAAGGACAAATTAAACAAGCATTCACATACTAACATTTATTTAATGTCTTCAAACAATCTTCTCCCTCATCAGCTCCCAAAGGTGGAGCTGCAGAGTGTTCTCTGAGGAATCTGAGCAGCCCAAGAGAAAACACCAGACTCTGACGCCAGGGGGTTCCCTACTGCAGCGCCCACCACGCTGTCTAGTCTGGTAGAGGCTAAAGGTGACAAGCCCACCAAATACAGAGAGTGCACATCATTCGCTTGTAAACGTGATGGGGCACACAGCCAAGGAAGGCAAGAGACGAAAACAAATAACAGATTTTTTTTTTTTTGAGACAGAGTCTCACTTTGTCGCCCTTAGTGGAGTGCCGTAGCATCCTAGCTCCCAGCAACCTCAAGTCTTGGGCTCAAGCAATCCTTGTCTCAGCCTCCCAAGTATCTGGGACTACAAGTACCTGCCACAATACCCTTTATTTTTAGAGATTGGGTCTAATGCTTGCTCAGGCTGGTCTTGAACTCCTGAGTTCAAGCAATCCACCTGCCTCAGCCTCCCAGAGTGTTAGGATTACAGGCATGAGCCACTGCACCTGGTAAATAATAGATTTTTTAAAAATAATTTAGAGGAACTAGAGCTGGGAAGAGAGAAAAAAAATTAAAACATTAATAATACCTTTAAACAAGAGGAAAAAACTGCATCCATAAAATATAAATACGATGCCATAAAAACAGAATAATCAGAGCATAAAAAATGAGTCCTTAGAAAAATGAAAATATGACGATAGGAAAAGAAAAATCATTGGGAGGGTTGGAAGACCAAAACTGAGGAAATGAGAAACCAAAACAAAAGAAAAATCCATAGAAAATTAGAGAAGACACAGCAGAAAGCCTACACAAAGGGGATTTAAGGAGGAATAACAGGAAAGCTGGGAGAAAGGAAATCAGAAACTTTCCCAAATTAAAGAATATAAACTTCCAGCCTCACAGAACAGTCAAATGCCTAGCATGATGGATAAAGAGAGACATGTCATCAAGCATGTCATTGTTAAATTTCAGAACAGCAGAGACAAAGGAAAGACCCTAAAATGACGATTCTCAATCACTGGCTACAAATTAGAATTACTTCTGTTTGAGCTGGTACAGTGCCTCACGCCCATAATCCTAGCACTCTAAGAGGCCACGGTGGGAATATTCCTTGAACCCAAGAGTTTGAGACCAGCTTGAGCAAGAGCAAGACCCCATTTCTACTAAAATAGAAAAAATTAGCCAGGCATTGTGGCAGGCACCAGCTACTCAGGAGGCTGAGGCAGGAGGACTGCTTGGAATCCAGGACTTGGAGGTTGCTATCAATGTGGCTGATGCGATGGCATTCTAGCCTGGGCAACAGAGTAAGATCTGTCTCAAAAACAAAACAAATATTAAAGAAGAGATGAGAAAGAAAGGAAAGAAAGGGAAAGAAGGACAGACAGACCTACGTTTGGGCTCTACTCCAGAACAATTACTTCAAAATCTCCCATATCAGGATGTGGTCAAAGTTTCCAGACCATTCTAAAGCAAAGCCAAGATTAAGAATCACGATCCTCAAAATTCCAAAAAAGGCCAGGGGGTGGGGGGTTCAACAGTAAAATGCAGACTAAATCAGTGCTTTCAAAATTCTGAAGGAAAAATTATTTCTGAACTAAATATTATCAATTAAGTGTAAGGGCAGCCATCAATAAAAACATTTTCAGAACACTGAGGTCTCACATAATTTCTCCTCCCTGCATCCTTCCTCGGGGTGTCCCTTGAGAAGGTAGTTTAACCCCAAAAGAAACAGTCAAAGGACGGAAGTACTTGTCTCTAGGATACAAACAATGCTTGAGGGTGGCAGGGGTGAGCAGTTATGGATGAGAAGCTTTGTAGAGCTACTTCACTTTTAAACTAGGTACATACACAATTTCATAAAATTTAATACAAACTGAGACTAAGTTATATAAAAACTATATTACAAAAAAATTAAAGATTGCTGTATAGTAATGCTAACAATATTAGAAAGACAGAAAGAAAAGGTGAATCTTCATCTATCAGAACAGAAGTTAACAGCAGATATTTGCAGGTGGCCTATTTTTTTTTTAAATCACAGTACGAGCATTTTATTTAGAGACAGGGAAGTACAGGGAGGTCTCATTTAGTTGCACTTTGCTTTATCACATTTTGCAGATTCTGCATCTTTTATAAAGTGAAGGTTTGCAGCAAACCTGAGTCAAGCAAGTCTGTGGGTTCCACTTTTACAATAACATACAATCACTTCTGTGTCACATTTTAGTAATTCTGACAAGATTCAAACTTTTGCATTATTGTTATATATGTTATGTGATCTATGATGAGCAATCTCTGATGTTCCTCTTGCAATTATTTGGGGGCACCACAAGCCACTCGCAGATAGAATGGCAAATAATCAATAAATGTTGTGTGTGTTCTGGCTGCTCCACCACCTGACCATTCCCCTATTGTTCCCCCTCTCCTCAGGCCTCGCTATTCCTAGAGGCAAAACAATACTGAAATTGGGTCAAGTAATAACCCTACAGGGGTCTCCAAGTGTTCAAGGAAAAGGAAGAGACACGCATCTCTCACTTCAAATCAAAAACTAGAAATGATGAAGCTTAGTGAGGAAGACACGTGAAAAGCCAAGACAGGCCAAAAGCCAGGCCTCTTAACACCAAAGACAAGCAACACAACTGACACAAGTTGTGAATGCAAATAAAAATTCTTAAAAGTGCTACTTCAGTGAACACACCAATGTCAGAAAGCAAATTCTGAGCCTCGTTGCTCATGATGGAGAAAGCTATAAAGGTCTGGATAGAAGATCAAACCAGGCACAACATTCCCTTCAACCAAAGCCTAACCCAGTGCAAGGCTGTAACTGTCTTCAACTCTGTGAAAGCTGAGAGAGGTGAGGAAGCTGCAGAAAAAAAGTATGAAGCCGGCTGAGCAGAGGTGAGTTCACGGGATTTACAAAAAGAAGCCACCTCCCAAGGCGAAGCAGCAAGTGCTGATGGAAAAGCTACAGCAAGTTACCCAGAAGATCTGCTAAGATACCTGATGAGGCGGCTACACTCCCCACAGAAACAAAACAGCCTGCTGTTGGAAGAAGATGCCATGTGGGCCTTTCACTGCAGTTAGTGAGAAGACAATTCATGGCTTCATGGCTTCCAAGCTTCAAAGGAAAGGTTGAGTCTCCTGTGGGGTCTAATGCATCTGGTGACTTGAAATTGGAGCCAATGCTCATTTATTATTCCAAAATTCCTAGGGCCCTTAAATATTTTGCTAATTCTATTCTGCTCTATAAATAGAGAAATGAAGCCTTGGAAGACAGCATACATGTTTACAGCAGGGTTTACTGAATATTTTAAGCCTATTGTTGAGGCCCACTGTTCAGAAAATAAGATTTTTGTCAAAATATTACTGTTTATTGACAATGCACCTGGCCACGCAAGAGCTCTGATGGAGATATACAAGGAGATCTATACTGCTGTCACAGCTCTTAACACTACCATCCTCTATGCAGCCTGTGGATGAAGGAGTAAACATGACTTCAATCCTTATTATGTCAGAAATACATTTTGTAAGCCTATAGCTGCCATAGACAGTGATTCCTCTAATGGATGTGGGCAAAGTAAAATAAAAACCTCTAAAGCATTTGCTACCCTAGATGCCATTAAAAACATTTGTGTTCATGGGAGAAATCAAAATATACTCCGTTGATACAATTCCAGTTCATCCTTTTAACTGATATGCAATATTGATTATACAATTACACACTGAACCATTTATCCATTATAATACTGACTAGCAGTAGGTTATTTCTAAAGTTTCTGGATTAAAAGCAACAGTATGATAAAAGAAAAACTCTTACCTACGTGCACATGTGCAAAGTTTTCCTTTGTTCAGTTGTCTTTATGGTCCCTCAATTTTTTAACCCTTTATGTAGTTTTTTTAAAAACTAAATCCCAGACTTACAATGAATTTCACCAGTTTTTCCTTAATGTCACTTTTTTGTTTTAGGATCTCATCCAGTATGACAAAACATTTCAACCTCTCTAATTCTCAGGTCCTTTTGCTGTACAATGAGGAAATACTATTATCTGAGAATGACTAATAAGGTAATGATATGAAAGGGCCCTATAAACATTTTTTTCCATGCCACGAGTACCTATTTGCTTGATATGTATTATTCACAGGCCAGATAAGGATCAGTAATGTCTTGCCTACTAAATGCCCAGATAAAAGGAAAACCCTCTTTTCCCCCCCCAGAATATACAATTTCATCTTTATAGTTACATGGAGAAACCAGTAATTCTTGACATGTTCACATAGGATTTATAACATATAACATAATGCCTGAGAAGCTCCTGGGAAAAATATCATAATGATAAGCCAAAAAAAGCAAAGCAATGATATAAAATTGACTTAATGTTCTAATCTTATGAAAACACATCACACAATAATTATTAAGGGATAAACTAATGCTGATTTCTAATTCCTTAATATCTACTCTATTTCTACATCTTGATTTTTTTTTGTTTCTTCATTAATCTACTTGATTTTTATATTTAAGACAGAATCAGAAAACAGGTTTAAAATTAAACATTACTAATCAAATAAATGCCATGAATTAATAACATGAGTAATACTTACTAAACTTTTGTAATATAACTCTATAAACACAATTCTATTGCCTAATCTACATGAACAATGAGCAAAAATTTTCTCAGCTTCATGGACTCAAGTACCCACTTTTCTTAAAATACTTAGGGAAAGATTTTTTAATTTGGTAATAACAGGAAACTCCTTAGCCAATATCGCTTTAACAAAAGGTTGCATGTAAAATTTTAATAAATATTTTTATTTGGGTTTCAATACTACTAGTTTTCTGAGAAATATGAAACATTCTAGTAGGATTCAGCCACTGAGAATTATATCAAATATTGACTCTTACTGCCAGCTAGACCCTAAAGGACCTCAGGACAAAGACATCTTTTAGGACAAAGCATGAGATCATGGGAACATACTAATTTATCTTATGTAGCACACTGCCCTACTTTTTAGTAGCAAGCCCTTTCCCTTGCTCTACACACATAGCACCCATTGATATTCACAGGAGCCTGATGGCAGGAAAGGAGCACCATGTGGCCTCTTGTAAAGGGAAAAATTTATGTCTGCTTTTCAATGTTGTTTGCACCTGGCTGCCTGCCAGTCCAATATAAACATCCCCATTCATAAAGCCTTGGATAATTCCTTGTCTTCAGTAAATTCCAGACTTCTGAAAAGGTCAAAATTCAATTTGAGAAAGGACAATCATTATACTTAAGAAGGCCTAGAACACAGAAAGAATAAAGTACAGTAAAAGACAGTGAGGTACTGACAAATGACCCAAAAGACTTGATTGCAGCTGACATGAAAATCTACACTATCACAGCTGACATCTGGAAGCTGTTGGTAATGTGCTAAGCTGTATGTTCCACATACATTGCCCCTTTTGATGCTCACAAAAGTCCTGTAAGTGGATGTTATCTATATTTTGCAGGTGAGGAGAGTTAAACGTAGAGAGGTTACCTGGCAGAACCGAGATTGTAAAACCCTTGTGCTCTTGACCCAAGATGGCATACCCAACCTTTCAGTCTGCAACAAGACTACAATACATGTTATTAACTCAGTGTCTGGAAATAGCCTACTCCTTTGGAAGTCACTTTTAAAACTTATGCTGTGATCTTATTTGATACTTGCTTTTCAGGAGAGTTTGTTGTTGTTGTTTTTCCCCCTACCTTAAGGTTTTAAAACAATTCCCTAGGACACACTGCCACTGGAATTTCTGTGGCTCACAGAAAAATTCTAACAGCACCAGTGTAATTCCTTTGTAACTCTATCTCCTAACGTGGGAATTGTGCTGCTAGAAATGAAGGCAGCTTGCTCATCACATAAATTAAAGAACAGAGGTCAAAGGCCATAACCTCATTTCACTGACTCTCCTGAAGTCCTAAAAAACAAACATGACAAATTCAGCTTTCTAAATTACCAGGTATTATGATTTAGCTGGTTTGGGTATTTTGTTTGTTTTGGTTTTTACTGCATGGTTTTCTATATATCGTTTAAGCTATAAGTTTCATTCATAAAATCAAGCTATCAAGATACAGGCTACACAAAGGTATATATATTGCATAATTAAGTAGCAACACATCCCAAGGGCTCTTACTACAATTGGGTTTTTTTGTTTGTTTGTTTGTTTTTTGAGATGGAGCCTCAGGCTATCCCCCTGGGTAGAGTGCCATGGCATCACAGCTCATAGCAACCTCCAACTCCTGGGCTCAAGTGAGTCTCCTGTCTCTGCCTCCCAAGTAGCTGGGACCACAGGTGCCCGCCATAACACCCGGCCATTTTTTGGTTGCAGCCATCATTGTTGTTTGGCGGGCCCGGGCTGGGGATTCGAACCCGCCACCTTAGGTGTA
>CAUYQV010086753.1:0-11045 GCA_963574575.1 Galagoides demidoff | reverse complement strand
GCGCCTGTGGTCCCAGCTACTTGGGAGGCAGAGGCAGGAGACTCACTTGAGCCCAGGAGTTGGAGGTTGCTATGAGCTGTGATGCCATGGCACTCTACCCAGGGGGATAGCTTGAGGCTCCGTCTCAAAAAAAAAAAAAATGAGCATGCCGGTTTGGCACCTGTAGCTCAACTGGCTAAGGCGCCAGCCACATACACCTAAGGTGGCGGGTTCGAATCCAACCCAGACCTGCCAAACAACAATGACGGCTGCAACCAAAAAATAGCTGGGCGTTGTGGCGGGCGCCTGTGGTTCCAGCTACTTTGGAGGCAGAGGCAGGAGACTCGCTTGAGCCCAGGAGTTGGAGGTTGCTGTGAGCTGTAATGCTACCCAGGGGGACAGCTTGAGGTTCTGTCTCAAAAAAAAAAAAAAAAATGAGCATGCCTAACTTTAACTATATCTTTGCTTAAATTTCCCATAGTCATATGCCCACTGTTGTAAAATATTCTATATTGGGCAGAGATGCTCTGACAAATAATAAATTGAAATTAAAGTAACCCTTTGCCACTTACAAATTGGCTTGATAAAATGGGACTCCATGAACCCCTAGTTAAAGTAGTTAATATCGTACACCTAAGGTGGCGGGTTCAAATCCCCAGCCCAGGCCCGCCAAACAACAATGACGGCTGCAACCAAAAAATAGCCAGGCGTTGTGGCGGGTGCCTGTGGTCCCAGCTACTTAGGAGGCAGAGGCAGGAGACTCACTTGAGCCCAGGAGTTGGAGGTTGCTATGAGCTGTGATGCCACGGCACTCTACCCAGGGGGATAGCTTGAGGCTCCGTCTCAAAAAAAATAAAATAAAATAAAGTAGTTAATATATCCCAATGTAAGTTAAAGCAGGGCCTTCAAGATTAAAACTTATTATATATATAAAACCTAAGTTATAAAGGGGTGATTATCCCCACTGCTTCTTGATCTAACTGCCCAATTTTGCCTGTTCTCAAATCTGGGGGAAAAGCAACATAAAGGGTCCCCTATGACGGAGTACTGTCACCTTAACACTATGGTCTCCCATCCATTAGGGCCTCATATATAATAACTAATATTATTGAAATTATACTGATTATATTCAATCAACGACTGGTAACATGTTGTGCTTATAGCTTTGGCTAACCTGATCTGCTCAGTGCCTATTCCAACAGCTTCTCAGCTGCAGTTTGCCTCCACCTCCGAGGGGGACACAATGTACCTTTCCAGACTACTCATAGGGGCCTTCCACATGAGATTTGTCATCACACACAATCTTTGCAGATAAAGTCTTTTTTTTTTTTTTGAGACGGAGCCTCAAGCTGTCCCCCTGGGTAGAGTGCCGTGGCATAGCTCACAGCAACCTCCAACTCCTGGGCTCAAGCGAGTCTCCTGCTTCTGCCTCCCAAGTTGCTGGGACCACAGGCGCCCGCCACAATGCCTGGCTATTTTTTTTTTCGGTTGCAGCCATCATTGTTGTTTGGCAGGCCCAGGCTAGATTCGAACCCACCACCTTAGGTGTATGTGGCTGGCACCTTAGCCACTTGAGCCACAGGCGCTGAGCCTGCAGACAAGGTCTTAATGACATCCACCTTCTCCAGGAGCACAGGTACATTACATTGAGGACGTCCTCCTCTAAGGAGATTACTCTGATACACACACAAAGGACATTTGAGCTGAATCTTAACAAGTAAGCAGATAGTAGCTGTTGGCTAAGGAAGCTTATAGCTGTCCTCCTCCTCTGCATCCTACCCCTAAGGAGGAGGAGTGATGTCTGATTGGTCAGATTCAACAATATTTAACTAAGCCACAGTCCTGGGGGCGGAGCCTCAGTGTGTGAAACAAAGAGGCTAGAGGTTGGTCTTAGTCTGGGAATGGCTCGCATCTCTTCTTTCTCAGACATATGAGGTAAGACTGGGGTTGGCCTTCCTCCTATGGGGAAGGAGGTGTATTTTCTTCCTCTTATTAGAGTGCCAAGCAAGAAGCTGAGGGAGGCCAGGGGAAAGGAGTAAGGATGAAAGTCGCCCTTACAGCATGGGTCCAGTGTAGCCCCAGGGGTTAGGGCTTTAAGGCTTTGGCCCTAACATGTAATAAAAGCTTTCTTTGCTTGCCATATCTGCTGTGTATATATTTCACCAGGAATACTCTGGAGAAAGTAGGGGTCTGGTGGGTGATCCAGGAATCTGTGTTCCAGCCATCTCTCTCTTGACATTGAACTGAAGAAAGAAATAACCAAAGTAGCTCCTGGGAAAAGAAGAAATGGGAAGTAGGAAGGAGTCTAGGCAAAGTGAATAGCATTGAAAAGGCAACCAATAAATGGATATGTTAATAGGTGTGGAGCAATAAACAAAGAAAGAAAGGGCTACAGTTAGAGGATCACAAAGGAACTTTATACCTATGCAACACTGTGTGAGAAGGCCCGACTTAATCCATAAAAAGATAACCTCCATTGTTAGCCAACTGCTAATATTACTATGGTACTTACTACATGCCAGGCGTAGTTCCAAGAGCCACAAATTAACTCATTATAAAGACACTGAGATAAATAGGTTGCCCTTAGGTTCAAAAATTGAATAAGTGGCAGATCTGTTCTGTTTTACCAACTTTGCTAGTCTGTAGCTGTGGCATCAACAAAGAGACAGGTTCTGTTGACCTGGACTTACCAGGGGGTGGCCTGGAGGAGGTAGTAGTTGCGGTGAGACCTGAGAGGCAAGAGATGAGGGCCAGCAGAGGCCAGGAAACTCAAGGGGCGGGGGCTCCAGGGATCCTGGAAGAATGCTTTGAGGAACTGGGGGAATCCAACAAAAAAAACCACACAGGCTTGGCACCCGTAGCACAGTGGTTACGGAGCCAGGCACATGCACCGAGGCTGGCTGGTTTGAACCCGGCCTGGGCCAGCTAAACAACCATGACAACTGCAACAAGAAAATAGTCAGGTTATTTTGTTGTGGCAGGCACCTGTAGTCCCAGCTACTTGGGAGGCTGAAGCAAGAGAATCACTTAAGCTCCAGAGTCGGAGGTTGCTGTGACCTTTGACATGACAGCACTCTACCAAGGGCAATATAGTGAGACTCTGTCTCAAAAAAAAAAAAAAAAAGACCACAGAGATAATGCCCAGTTTCACAGCGAGCCACAACCCAAGAACAGACCTGTGCAATTGAGTGCTGCCCTCAGGAACAGGGCCTGGCTCAACACCTTTTTCTTACTTTTATATCAAAAGTTTACCTGTGGCTCAGTGGGTAGGGCACCAGCCCCATATACTGAGGGTGGTGGGTTTAAACCTGCCCCCGGCCAGCTAAAACAGCAGTGGCTATTGCAACAAAAAATAGCTGGGCGTTGTGGTGGGTGCCAGTAGTCCCAGCCACTCGGGAGGCTAAGGCAAGAGAATTGCTTAAGGCCAAGAGTTAGAGGTTGCTGTGAGCTGTTACACCACAGCACTCTACCAAGGGTGACAGAGTGAGACTCCGACTCAAAAAAAAAAAAAAAGTTGGCTGTTATCCAGGTTCAGTTTTAGCAAAGTAAATTCAAGTTTCTTTGAAACAAGGGGCAGATTATTTTTCTTTCTAGAAACAACTGAAGGGAGGAAAGCTTTTCATTTTTTTAACTAGCATGTATATTGCACTTTAGCATTAACAATATTATTTTCTGGCTCAGCGCCTGTGGCTCAAGGGGCTAAGGCGCCAGCCACGTACACCTAAGGTGGCGGGTTCAAATACCCAGCCCGGGCCCGCCAAACAACAATGACGGCTGCAACCAAAAAATGGCCAGGCGTTGTGGCGGGTGCCTGTGGTCCCAGCTACTTGGGAGGTGGAGGCAGGAGACTCGCTTGAGCCCAAGAGTTGGAAGTTGCTATGAGCTGTGATGCCATGGCACTCTACCCAGGGGGATAGCTTGAGACTCCGTCTCAAAAAAATGTATATATATTATTTTCTCATTTCATTGAGAAGTGTTAACTTCCTCCATTTTTCAGATGAGGAAACTGAAACCTAGGAGGTTAACAAATTTATGAAAAGAGCTCAGACTCAGGCCCCATTATTCAGACTCCACATTCTATTTTCAATCATTTTTTATTCTTTCATTCATTGCAAAAACAACCTATTGCACGCCCACATGTGCCAGGTATGCACTGAGCACACTGTGATGGTAAAACAGACACAGCTCACTTGATAGTTCATCTTCTCTCTGTGCATCAAACTCTGAAGCAGAAACATATTAAGAGTGATAGACTAGGCTGGGCACAGTACCTCACGCCTGTAATCCTAGCACTCTGAGAGGCCAAGGCAGGTGGATTGCCTGAGCTCAGGAGTTCGAGATCAACCTGAGCAAGAGCGAGATTCTCATCTCTACTAAAAACAGAAAACTTAGCCCTGCATTGGATCAGGTGCCTTTAGTCCCAGGTGGTCTGGAGCCTGAGGCAATAGGATTGCTCAAGCTCAAGAGTTTGAGGTTACTGTGAGCTATGACACCATGGCACTCTACCAAGGGGGACAGAGTAAGACTCTGTTTAAAAAAATAATATTAATATTTTAAAAAGAGCAATAGACTACATAGTACCACATCTAGTATTTCTAATGGGAACTCAGGGATTATACTGATACTTATGCAAGGCTCTTATTTACTTATTTATACTTAACTCCTGCCATTCCTTCACTTACCATCTGCTTTGTGTCCACCCTGTGATAGACTTTATGTACGGACTATACAAGCACCAGAGTTCAATCAAATAACACCATGTACAAACTATTCTGTCTGAAAATATTTATCAAGCATATACTCTGGGAAAAGTAGTCATGCAACAACTACTTATTGCCACCTGATAATCATAATAGCTATTATAGTACTTACTACATGCCAAGTTCTTTACACATATTAAGAGATAGGCATTAGAGAGTTATTTACAATAACTATTAAGCAATAGGCATTAGAGAATATAAATCGACTTGCTCAGAATCATACAGCTAGGCGGCGCCTGTGGCTCAATCGGCTAAAGCGCCAGCCACGTACACCTAAGGTGGCGGGTTCGATTCTCCAGCCCGGACCCGCCAAACAACAATGATGGCTGCAACCAAAAAATGGCCGGGCGTTGTGGCGGGCGCCTGTGGTCCCAGCTACTTGGGAGGCGGAGGCAGGAGACTTGCTAGAGCCCAGGAGTTGGAGGTTGCTATGAGCTGTGATGCCATGGCACTCTACCCAGGGGGATAGCTTGAGGCTCCGTCTCAAAAAAAAAAAGAATCATACAGCTAGACAGTGATGAATGTGGAATTTGAATCCAGGCAACCAGCATTTTCCACCACTGTTGTCCTACCTCCCACCCTAAGTAGGCACTGGGTATACAACAGTGAACAACACAGATTTGATCTCTACCCTCAAGATGTGTACATACAGGAAGGGAAGGTAATCTTTATTTTTTTATATTTTAGACTCTGTCTCACTCTATCGCCTTGAGTAGAGTGCTGTGGCATCATAGCTCGCAGCAACCTCAAACTCCTGGGCTTCAGCAATCCTCTTGTCTCAGCCTCCCAAATAGCTGGGACTATAGGTACCCACCATGATGCCTGGCTAGCTTTTCTATTTTTAGTAGAACACTCAGAGCTGTTCTCGAATTCCTGAATTCGAACAAACCATCACAGATGTGAGCCACTCTACCCAACCAAGAAAGGTTAACTTTAAAAATAATGCTTTGGGAATGCCTAACAGGGTATCTGGTTTCTTTTGAGCTTCATTAAAGCTTCCCCAAGGATATACCTTTTCAAGCCAACCCAGAGGATGAATAAGCCTTAGGTAACAAAGGAGGGAGGGAAAGTTCAGTCCAGCCAGGGCAACAGCACAAGGAAATGCCTCAAGGTAGGAAGAGGTTTGTCTGTGGCTTGGCTAATGGAAAGGCTAATTGGATCCCAAGGAAGCTAAGGAAAAGAACAGGAGAACTGGCATGTAAATCAGTTCAAAGGTGACTCTAGCTGCAGGAGAGGAGAGATGGGAGCAAGAAAGTGTGTGGAGAATCCAGGCAGGAAGCTATTTTGTCTGAGCAGGAGATGTTCTGATTAACCTCCTGATAGAGGGGATAGAAGTGTGTAGATCAATGAAATATTTAGAAGTTAGAATTGACTGGGCTTGGGTAGGGAAATGAGGCATAAGATGGAGTCAAGCAAGGTTTTTGGCTCAGAAAACTCAGTAGATGGTGGCACTCTTGGGTGGATCTGGGGAGGAAAATGAGAGTCCAGGTCATCCAAGGTGGCCGTGGGCAGCCACCTGGGGCTGTTAAGTAACAGGTGGAAATAAAGCTCTGGAGCTTGGATGCCCTAAGGGTGCAGAAGAGGACCATCTTGGACAAGGGTAAAATGAGTGTCTAAGAACCCTGGAGACTTTCCACTATGAAAGCTTATTAGAGAGGTTAGGGAAAATCGAACAAAGGGACTCAGCAATATGGTCAACCAGGAAGGGGGAAAGCCAGGTGGAGTCTCTTTTAAGAAGGGAGCGGTTTGATATGCAAAACTGATATGACTGAATTTAGCAGGGCACAGTTAAATACAGGAAAGGCTGTTACAATCTGGGATTTTTCCTAGGAGGTCTTCATGAAAGCCAGGCCTGAGGTGCACCTGAGCATGCTATATACAGGAGAGGGCCTGGATGTCACCTCCTGCTTCCTAGACTGTGGTGGCAACGCAGGGAATAGATTATAAAGAGAAACCAGGCTGGACAGAGATGGAGAGCAAACAGGAGGCAAAGGTATAATGCAGAATCAACATGATGTAGGGAGTGGACATAAGCTAAGGAGGGCGGGAAAGAGAGCTTTGGGGGGAGCAACTGGGTGAAATGAGGTAGTAGGAAAAGTAGGATATGGGTTCACTAAAATACAGAGACGACTTGGGCCATGGTGAATCTGCCAGCCTAAGTGGCATGGGGTGGAAAGAGCAGGTTGTCTGTAGGCAATGAGACACACAGATCTTCGGGTCAGGGGAATATTCCAGACTATGAGAGTTCTGAGATGCTTCCCTGTAATCTTGAATTTGGGTTCCTTTTTAACTCTTTAACAGCAGAGTTGAAAAGGATCTGGGACCAGGTTTTGGGAGAGACGTGACAGGGAAAGGGTGGCGTCCCCCTGATGTCAAAGACGACTCCTAGCTCACTGCTATCTCAGTTTACCCCACAGATGGCTTTTCCCAGGTGCAGGCCCATAAACCTCAAGACTCTGGCCTCCTTTCTAGTGGGCATGAGTTTCTTGGCACTGCAGCAGTGGCTTCTCCAAGCCCCGAGGTCCCAGCAGCTGGAGGAGAAGAGGGACCGCCCCATCGATGCGCCCTCGGCCACCACACAGCCTATGAACCCCAGTGTCACGCAACTCACCCCAGGACCCCAATGCGTGGCCAACACCTCCGCGAACACCATAGCTGACTTCGAGCAGCTACCCGCGCGGATCCAAGACTTCCTGCGGTACCGCCACTGCCGCCACTTCCCGCTGCTCTGGGACGCACCAGCTAAGTGCGAGGGCGACCGCGACGTCTTCCTGCTCCTGGCGGTGAAGTCGTCGCCAGTGCACTACGAACGGCGCGACCTCATCCGTCGCACGTGGGGGCAGGAGCGCAGCTACCGCCAGCTGCCTGTGCGCCGCCTCTTCCTGCTGGGCACCCCGGAGCCCGGGGACGCGGAGCACGCGGCGCGGCTGGCCGAGCTGGTGGGGCTGGAGGCGCGGGAGCACGGCGACATGCTGCAGTGGGCCTTCACCGACACCTTCCTCAACCTCACGCTCAAGCACGTGCTCCTAATGGACTGGCTGGCGGAGCACTGTCCGCGCGCACGCTTTCTGCTCAGCTGCGACGACGACGTCTTTGTGCACACGGTCAACGTGCTCCGTTTCCTGCAGGTGCTGCCGCCGGATGGACACTTGTTCACCGGGCAGCTCATGCAGGGCTCGGTGCCCATCCGCGACAGCCGGAGCAAGTACTTCGTGCCTCCGCAGCTCTTCCCGGGTAATGTCTACCCAGTGTATTGCAGCGGCGGCGGCTTCCTCCTGTCCCGCCACACAGCCCGGGCCCTGCAGGCGGCAGCCCGCCACATCCCACTCTTCCCCATCGACGACGCCTACATGGGCATGTGTCTGGAGCGCGCGGGCCTAGAGCCCAGGGGCCACGGGGGCATCCGCCCCTTCGGTGTACGGCTGCCAGGCGTCCTTCACGACTCCTTTGACCCCTGCATGTACCGCGACCTGCTGCTTGTGCACCGCTTTACACCCTACGAGATGCTGCTCATGTGGAAGGCATTGAGCAGGCCTGCGCTGAGCTGTGGCCAGAGACACATCGTCTCCTGAGGCTGGGTGGGCTGCTGGGTGGATGAGCAGCCTCAGCCCCCAGGGCTTCTTCCCGTGATGGTTTCCATGCTGAGAACGTCTTTTCCTGCTCTGGATTATCTTCTGCCCCTACCACCCAGCCGTGCGCATCGGAACAGCTGGCTGTGGATTAAAAGCTGGCTGGGGTCGGGGTAGAGGTTGGAAAATACCTAAGTACTGGCCCCATCACCAAAGGTTTTGGTTTTGTTGGCCTGGGGTGACTCCAGACATGTAGAGATAGATAGCTAGATAGATAGATAGATACATAGATTTCTTTCTTATTTTTTTTCCAGTTTTTGGCCAGGGCTGGGTTTGAACCCACTACCTCTAGCATATGGGGCTGGAGCCCTATTCCTTTGAGCCACAGGTGCCTCCCTATGCAGATATTTTTTAAATTTCTCAGATGAGTCTAATGTGCAGCTAGGGTTAAGGGCCAGGAACGTCTGTTCCTCCTTGCAAACCTGGCCCCAGTGCCCCCTCTACAAGCCCTCTGGGACACCTAGCTCCTGCACTCTGACTAGACGGTGGGCAGTGGAGCAAGTGTGGTACAAATATGAGCTGTCATTTCCATGGTTTCCTCTACAAACACAGAGGATAGAGCTAGAGCTGGGCTGACAGCCATCAGATGAATCCCTTCTCAGAAGTCAGCCATCACTTGGGTCTGAGGGGCTTCTGAAAGCCTTCTTCCCACCACTGCCTCAGTATCCCTCTGAGGTCAAAATCTATACTGTGCAAAGTGGAAATCTGAGCCTCAGTCGGGACAGTGACTAATCCAAGGCCATGTAGACATTTGCAGATAAAAGACCATTGTAGTCCCCACCACACTCACCCTGACCAAAGCTAATGGCTGTTTGGGTCCTTGCTGGTATATACTTGCCAGCCAGCCCTCCCTCCCAGACAGTAAAGACAGGCTTTTTGCCAGGGTCTGGGTGTCCGTGTCAATCAGCCTTGGAAAACAAAGCTAGGTGGTGATCTGGGGGCAGGGAATGGGTGTGACATGCCAGGGAAAGCAGTGCTTGGAAAGCCTGTGAAGGTCAGCATGTGGAATTGTGTCTGGGACTGAGGGACCTGGAACAGTGGTGGACAATGGTTAGGGAGTGTCAGGGGTGGCTGGAGAGTCTGCAGTGTACAGTGAGACCAGACTGTGGTCTTAACCTCCAGCAGCTGCCAGTCATCTTGGCAAAGTAAGAAATCAAGAAAACAGCTTAAGAGAAGGCAGAAATGTGTGTTGCCAAGGTCCCAACTATGCAAGACAGATGAGAGGCTCTCAACTTCAAAGAGGAAGGAGCACGGACAAGAAGTCAGGAGACTATCCAAATGCCCTTCCCTGGCTTCAGAGCAAAGTCCAGACTCCTCAGGCCAGCCACCAAGGTTCTTGGCTATATTACTAATCTGTCCATCCTCTTCCTCTCCATTTCTCCCCACTATCAGACTCCATCCAGGGGAACCATTCTCAACATCCCTGCTTTGTTGGGCTCTCTCCTGCCTCTGCATCTTTGCACAAGCTCTGATTTGGTTACCTAAATATCCCCCAGTCACCACCAGCATCCCAGTCTCTTGTGTCAGTTAGTATGTCTGTGATGGAAGCTGCCACCTATCTGCCAAAATCTGCTACTCCCTACTCCTCTCCCCATGCACACACTTGGAATACATTTCTAGCATCCCTACCCCCATGTAGCTAGATGTGGACAGCATCCCTGTCCTCTCCCCACTAGAAGCCAGTATCACAACCACATAGCCCAGACACAAGTAGACATGAGGAGGACCAGTCCTGGGCCTGTCTGTGCTCACTTCCTCCTTCCACTGGGCTAGAATATGGATGGGCTTGTGACCCAGCTCTGACTTTGCAGATGAGGATAACACTCCAGGCCTTGGCTTCTCAACTGTTGGCATTTTGGGTAGGGGAGTTCCTTTTTTTTTTTTTTTCCTTCCTGTGCATTATAAAACATTTAGCAGCATCCCTGTCCTCTACCCATTAGAAACCAGTATCACAATCAAAAAATTTCCAGACTTTGCCAAGTTTACCTTCTTGATCACCACTGGCCTAGAGAAAAGCAGAACCTCATGAGGGTTTCTGAGTCACTGCAGAGGAGTGGACTTTGATCACTGATCATGGACAGACTTGGATGCTCAGCCCAGTGAGGAAAACAATAAACTTGAATGTTTTTCGAGCCTCTGTATCTTAGTTGACTCTTTGTTATAGCTGCTTTGCCCTCCCAGTGTCTTAAGCCATCAGGCTGCTATAGCAAAAAATACCATAAACTGGGAAGCTTAGAAACAATCATTTCTCACAGTTCTGGGAAGTCCGAGATCAAGGTCTCAGCTGATGCCAAGTGTGGTGAGATCCAATTCCATACCACCTTCTAGCTGTGGCTTCACATGGTAGAAGGGTGAACAGGCTCTCAAGGGTTTGTTTTTTGTTGTTGTTAAGAAATGGAGTCTCGGCTCGGCGCCTGTGGCTCAATTGGCTAAGGCGCCAGCCATGTACACCTAAGGTGGCGAGTTCGAATACCCAGCCCAGGCCCGCCAAACAACAATGACAGCTGCAACCAAAAAATGGCCGGGCGTTGTGGCGGGTGCCTGTGGTCCCAGCTACTTGGGAGGCTGAGGCAGGAGACTCGCTTGAGCCCAGGAGTTGGAGGTTGCTATGAGCTGTGATGCTATGGCACTCTACCCAGGGGGATAGCTTGAGGCTCCGTCTCAAAAAAAAAAAAAA
>CAUYQV010086752.1:0-26649 GCA_963574575.1 Galagoides demidoff | reverse complement strand
AAAAAAAAATAGCAAGTAAATGGTAACCTGGGTTCAAGTGAAACCATCCTAAATACACTTCATTAAATGGAAATAAAAACCAAATCACTTTTTACCTCCCCCAAATGGGTGTTGCCTGCTGTTTGAATATGTGCTGGATGTGTGTGTTAAAAGGTACATCACACGTATTTGCAACGTAAATATAACTTGAGTAATTACAATTACAACCATATTTATGGCAGTACCTTTTAGTATATGTGTAGAAGTTTCCACTGGATTTACAACACAAGGTTGGATTTTGCTTCCACTGTACGTTAAAATGTTTTTTGTGTGGGGTAGAGGGGAAAAATGTATTATGTGATCCTGCAGAGCCAAGGAAAGGAACTCTTGAATATGCCATGGATGTGGGGCCCTGACAGGCCCAACTGGCCACTGGAGGGGTCCATGCTGGTCTTTGGGAAGGCTCCTACTGCTTTTCCCAGCAAAATGTCCAGGATAGAAGTGGATATTACCTTTTATTTCTGCATTTAGGTAACTGTCTCCATAGATGCAGCTTCCTCAGATCAAATTAGCAAAATTGAAAGTGCCCCAATAAATTTTCCCAGTAGGACAGAGGTTAGTACATTGGTCAGACCAGTGGCACCCTGGTGTCCAGAAACAACTAGTACTTTTAAAAAGATGCTTTTGTTTACTTGTTGAAGTATGACACTAATGACAGTGATCAGAAGTGACGATGTTGCTCTCAGAGCTGTGCTCAGATAACGTCCCTTTTTAGGCATCCTGTGACCTTGTTACTGTTCCAGCCATTGACACCCACACCTAATGCTGGCCACTTCTCTTGCTCATAGGAAAGGGTAAGGGAGACAGAATGATTCGGTCTTCAGTGATGTGGCATCCTGCTAAAGGCACACAGATAATCATCCGTGTATATAAAAGTAACATATTTTTCTTCTAGCCATGAAGTACAGTAGAACCTCTGTAAGTTGACCACCCAAGGGACTGTAACAAACTGGTCAACGTAAGGAACTGGGTTCCTGAAATGTACATGTGGTAGATGTTGAGTCTATGAAAATTAGGTCAACTTAAGGAGGTAGTTAATGTGGGCAGGTGGTCAAATACGGAGGGACGTTCTATTATATTTAAATTCAGGCAGGAATTGGACACCCTCATGTCCACTGTCCAAACCAGAGATCACAAAGGACAAAGAATGAAAATGTGGTGTCCAAGATTTCTTCTGAAGAGAGTGAAGTTTTATGTTTGGGTGCCTGTCACCACTTAGGTTGGTTCTATTTGCTTTCAGCCTGAGTTTAGGAGTTCATGTGCTATTCTTTTAGTTGTATGGTGAAGCTATGTATTTTAGATTCTTAGGATACCCTCATATTGGGGTACTCTTTTTAAAGAGGAGAAATTATATGAAAAGTAATTTTTAAAACAGTTCTTTCTTCCTTTTTTTCTAAATAAAGGTTATAATAACTCAAACGATAACCAACAAAGTTCACAGAAATTCTACTCAATTTACATTTTTCAGTTTCCAATCTATTCGGTATAATTATAAGCTATATATTAAAAAAATGAATGTCCCAGGCAGGTGTGGTGCCTCATGCCTATAACCCTAGCACATTGGAAGGCTAAGGCAGGTGCATCACTTGAGCTCAGGAGTTGGAGACCAGCCTGAGCAAGAATGAAACCCCATCTCTACTAAAAATAGAAAAACTATCTGGGCACCATGATGGGCATCTGTAGTTCTAGCTACTTGGGAGGTTGAGGCAAGAGGATCCCTTGAGCCCAGGAGTTTGAGGTTTATGTGAGCTATGAAGCCACGGCTCTCTACCCAGGGCAACAGAGTGAGACTCTCTCAAAAAAGAAAAAAATAAAACTAATAAACAACTATTTCTTATGTGATTTGAGATGCTATTAAATGTGTTAAACAGTAACTATTTTGAAAATATATTAACAGAGGATGCAATAATTCATCATTTTTATGAATGACTATAGGGAAGTATACGCACATAGCTAAATCTGTATGCACACGCTATGAGCTTTAAACCAGGAAATTCTATGTTCCAGTGCTGTGCAGCAAACTACCCTGTAACTGAGTGGTTAAAACCAAGACAGATATCTTGCATGTTGGGGTCAGGAGTTCAATCAACACTTGATTGTGTGATTCTTCTATTTCACATGGCTTTACTAGAGACTCTTGAGGGATATGCAACTGGAAGATAGACTGTCCACAAAACCCAAGAAAGCTTCACCTCCATTGGTGGCACTAGCTGGAGGGTGGGGTTCAACTAGGACTGTTGAGCTCAGGAATTGGTGGTATTAGCTGGAGGGTGGAGATCAACTGGGACTGTCGACCAGAGCAGCTGCAGATGGCAGATACAGTATGGAGATTGCAGTCCTAAGGGTAGTAGGACTCAGTACTCCAATAGCAAGTGTTCCAGGATACAGTAAATGGCAGCTCCTAGTCTCTTAACAGGAAAAGCATAATGTGTCACAATTACTCTCCAGTTTTAAGGGAAGAAGAATTATACTCTACAACTTAATGGGAGAAATGACCCAATATTTGCAGCCATGCTTAAACCATCACACTCTATCTGAGAAGGAGAAATGTGTCATTGTGGTTAAGAATGTGGAAGACCCATCTGTTAACTGAATCACCTTTTTGTCTAAAAACTAAGAATAGTAATGATATTCACCCGTATCTCATAGAGTTGTGCTAAAAGTTAATGTGATAAGCAACACACCTATACACACACACACAGGTACAGACACTGAACAATTTTTTGCTGTATTTGTCGTATTTTTTTTTAGTTGACCTGAGGCTTTATTGGTAAGTGGAGTGGTGGGGAGGGAGACACTGTAGTCCAAGGTAAACAAATATCTTAGGGAATGAAAAAAAGGATAGCATTGATTAGGCAATGCCGTAACTCAAAATATACTACTTACCTTACTATCTCCTAATTGGTTTTGCTTTTGTTTTCTTTTCTCGTTATTATTTTTGGTTTTGTTTTTGGTTTGGGTTGTTGATTGTTTGGGGGTTGTTTGTTTTGTTTTGCTTTTACTGAAGGATGTTTCCCCTAAGTTCCCATTGCATTGAAAATGCCATCTCTATCATTCTTTCTATTACTCTTACTGGAGTTTAGCTTGTTGTGAGTAACTTCCCTTGGACAGGTAAAGGGCTATATTGTACTTCCTTCAGGAGAGTGGATGGCTAATTCAATTACGTGACCTCAGGTTATGCCCTTAAAAGGAGCACATGTGTAGAAACGTCTTTGTTAAGTTATGCGGGATTCTCTCTTCTTCATATTATTCTTAGGTACGTTGGGGAACTTTACCCTTCCTCCCTCCTTTCTTCAGTTGATTTACAAGTAAACATAAAGCCCTCTTTTAGTGGGTAAGTTAAGGTAAAAACTAATAGATTGCAGAAAAGAGCCTTAAAACACACAATGCATTAAAAAGACAGGGGCTTATTTCTCTCTCTCTCTTACTAGCTCAGGGCATGGAGGCAAGCCATGCTCTACAACATAATCTGAGGATCTAGTTGAACCGAGAGGCTCTGCCATCTTTAAAATGTGATTTCCCATGTTCTTGTAATCATCACTATTTCTAAGCAATAGAAAAGAAAAATGGAGACCAAGTCCAGGGCAAGTATCTTTAAGTAAATGACCTAGAAATCATGCATATAATTTCCACTTATTTCTGTGGTAAGAATTTAGTCACATGATCATAGCTAGCAACAAGGGACTCTAGGAATTATAGTGTCTAGCCCAGCATTCTTGTGGCCAAGAGAAAGAGATTTCAGAGCCCAAGAAGGCATGAGGGAGACAGTTTATTGTATGCCACATTTCCTGCTCTATCGAATAACCCAACTTCTTAATAATTTATACAAAATGATGACTGTCCAATTATGGCTTCAAACACCACAAGTTATACTACCAAAACATGCCTTCCACATCCATTCATTGAGAGACTCCTCCTTAATAAAATAATTCAAGGAAAAATGATTCAACCTTTATGGGTCAAGACTATATTTCAGTGACTGTTTTTCTGATTGTAAATATCTCTCAGTCTTGTATTTATGAGGCTATGATATGTAACATAAAGCTGAAGGCTAGGAGCCACTTTTTTTAAAACCAATAGCTATCATCCATGCGTGACTATTGCCTTTGGTACTGCCAAGGATACAAGATGATAACTATAGAAAAATGTGGGCGAAATAATTAAAAACAACAGCAGCAGCAAATCTCTCGGCTCTTTTGCAAAAATGAAATGATGTTCCATAAGATTTAAAGGATATCTGACAAACTTCCATTATCTAACCAAAAGGTTTGTTTCTGGGTAGATGATAAAAAAGAGTTACTGTAATATTGCAATTTTCCAGCAATTTTTCTTATGCGCCATGTTAATTTTCAAAGTCCCAATTCCCAGAACAGCAAAGAATCCGAATTTTAGAACTGGATGGGATTGTTTGAGGCCTGACTTATCATAGGAAACCACTGGAGATTAAAGCATCTCTTGTGATCACTTTTCTCACGCACAAAAGAGGGTGTCAATCTATTGAACCGCTTGTAGAGATAAGAGAAATGCTGAGCTCCTTTCGGTGTGGGTTAAAGCTCTGCAGACCTGGTTACGATGTACAGATTCTTCTAAGCCTTGCCCAGGTGAGATAATTGAACCCCAGAGAGGAGTCTTCACTCTAAGCCTATCATTCTGATTTGTCATCTGGGGCCCTTTCCATTGCCCAGTGTGAACTTGTATGACCTTGATGGAAAGGACTTTTGTGTCTGACCTATTTGTAAAGTCCCCATCAGAAGATAAAGCATGCACTCATTCATAGCTGCTTTTTTTCCAGCCAACTTTACGTTTGTGAAGTTCATTAACCTTTCTACATAGTGCTTGCTCATTGCCATGTAGCATTTTATTGTAGGAATATACCTTTATTCGTGCATTCTACAGCTGATGAGCATTTCCAGTTCAGGACTTTTAAACAAGCAGGCCAATGAAAGCCAGTTGCATGTAGAAAAGTTGAAGTGTAAATCAATAGCTTTCAACATTCTTTTTATTCAAAAACTTCCCATCTTCTTCTGCTGAGGGAATGTGTTTTAAAACTAAACCTCTCAGTGGTAATAGAAGTTCCCTATCTTTACTTGAAAGCTCAAAAAATTCTTCTGGATGTGGCTTCCAAAGTATAGCCCTGTGTCACTTTTCAAATAGAAGGTCAGTCTTTAATGAATTTACATATTTCAAAAGTTTGACATTAGTTAAAGTAGAAACAATAATCCTTTTTCTGCTTTTTTGTTTGTTTGGTTGATTGGTTGGTTTTTGTTTTTTGAGACGGAGCCTCAAACCATCCCCTGGGTAGAGTGCCATGGCATCACAGCTCACAGCAACCTCCAACTCCTGGGCTCAAGCGAGTCTCCTGCCTCTGCCTCCCAAGCAGCTGGGACCACGGGCGCCCGCCACAACACCCAGCCATTTTTTGGTTGCAGCCATCATTGTTGTTTGGCGGGCCTGGGCTGGGGACTCAAACCAGCCACCCTAGGTGTTCGTGGCTGGCGCACAGTCTTTTACTATTTTAAAAGAGCCAGAGATCTCACTCTTGGCCTATAAACTCATCCAAATTAAATAGTAGTAGTAACTTACAGAGGAAAATGCATTTTGACATTTTTTCAATAATTTGAATTTCAAAGATTTATTGTTATACATAACAGAGAGAGGGAAAAGACAATACTATTTAAAGAACCCTCACTGGAAACGTCATAGTAAGTACATCTCAGACACAACGTCGAGATGCAGAAGTTGGGAGTTATGATTCTGACAATACGTCCTGCTTTGGGATTGTTCTGATGACAGTGCTTAGTGGGATTGCTTCACGGGGACACGAAACTTCTAGACTAAAATCAGAGCTTGGTGAATGCAAATACTGCCCCAAACCACTGTAGATTTTACCATTGCAATGGGTTTGTCTTTCTCAGTTTATGTATTTAAAGAAAGAAACTTTATTTTGTTATACTGTATCACAATACTGTCCATCTTCTAAACCAGCAGTTCTCAACCTGTGGGTCGTGACCCTTTCTTAATAATGAAAATACGTTGCAGCATTAGGAAGGTTGAGAACCACTGTTCTAAACTATACAATATTTTATTAACAACTATATTCTAGATCCTTAAGGGTATCACTGCTGAGAATGTGCATAGGGGCTAATAATCACCCTTGTTGCTACTTCATATTTGTATTTCATTCCTTGGCTCAATCAATATAAGGTCAACACCGTACATTAAAAGCCAGGGTAGTCTGATGTGAGTCCTGTGTCTGCCCCTAGCTGGATGAGTGGCCGTTGACCAGGGATTTGGTTCTCATGCCCACCTTTTTCCTCTTTCATATGGGGATAATGCTATTTGCTGGTAGCATAGTGTTGTTACCAGATAAAAAAAGAGACCTACATATTAGGGAAATGCTCACTTTTAATAGCAACTAAACCCCAGAATTTCTGGCTTAGTGCAATAAAATTTTATTTCCTACTTTTATAAAGTCTAGCACAATGTGCTCTTGCTCAGCACCTGGGCCTCCCCCAGATAGCAATTCAGGGGTCCAGGCTCCTTCTCCCGTGAGACTTTACCACCCCCTGGTACTTTACCTTTCTCTATATCTGGCCAACACGCAATCTTTAATATGAAAGTGACTCCCTTGACTTCTGCACTCATTCCATTGGCCAGAAAAAGTCACACGGCAACACATAGACCCTAGAGGCAATGGAGCTGGGAATGCAGTCCTAGGTGGGGCGTCGACTTCCTAGAGTGACTTGCGCATTACAGAAAGGTGAATATGTCAAATCCCATACACGTTAGGAAGGTTTTGTTACTGCTCTTTTTGCTGTTGACATTTTAGGTACTCTTTTTGAAGCACCATTATTCCATACCAGCATTCCCATCATCACTATAAATACAGTGACGAACATAATCACATCATCTTTAAGAAGATAACCAAACCGTGATCACACTTAGCAATGCAATTACCTGTGATGCCCAATGCATGGTGTACACCGCTAACAATACTTGCTGAGTTCCCCTTCAGGTAGGCACCAAATTATGCTAAATTGTAAATGGCCAGATATAGAAAAAATTGTGCCAAAATTATTTAAGAATCACAGTGTGAGAGATCTACAGATAAACCTAACTTGCCATTACAGTGTATTGGTTTCAGGAACTCTCTGCCATCCATTTTCCAGAAAGGAGCCCAGAAGGGCTGAAGCAGGTCCACAAGGAGGCCATCCTAGGAGGTAAACCCTAAAATAGCTATATCCTCACTGCCCTCATCTTTGTGATCTAGGAAAATGGATATACCTGGAAAACGTACACTCACTCAGTCTCATCATATCCCAAATTATTGTTCCAGATCAAGTCATTATGCAATCAAACCACCTTCCAATCACCAGAGAAAAAAGCAAAGTTTACAGTGGCTTTTAAGTTCTGCAAAGCCCTGCATCACTGCGTCTCAAACTTAAGTGTACATCAGAACCATCTGGAAAGCTTCATCAAACAGACTGCTGACTCCCACACCTCAAGCTGCTGATTCAGTAGGTCTGTGGTCCCTGAATTTTCATGTATGACAAGCTCCCAAGTGATGCCGATGCTACTGATCTGAGAACACACTTGAGGAACCGATGCCCAGTGTGAACACACTTCCTGTTCTGTCTGCATCCTCCTGTCTCTGTGTCCCTTCGCTCACCCTTCCTCAGGGTCTCTACCTCCGTGCAGTCCCCTGAGCCTACTAGGCCTCTCCATATCTCCAGGCCTTTGCTCTTGCTATTCCTTCTTTCTAGAAATATTTTCCTAGATTGCACCCTCTGCTGTCATTAAGTCTTCAGTACCCTGGACAGTGCCTCACATTTAGCAGGGGCACAATAAAATATCTGTTGAAGAAAAGATAGAGGAAGGAGTGAGAGAATGGGGAGAGAAGTTAAAATAATCTACCACAGATTTTTTTTGCTTGGGATGCAAATCGCATTTCACTTGCACACAGCGGTCTTGCTGTATAATTCACTTGCCGTGCCTTTGTTTTATTGTATAATTCTGAAAGCCTTTAGGGCTCTGGTTGCTTTGATCCCCTTCTTGCCAGCAGGATCCTCAGGTTCTTCTGGGGTTTGAGAGCCTCAGGTGGCAGGCTTTATAGGAGAATCTGAAAAGGTATTAAATAGAAGCAAGCAACTTCAGGGTGGAAGGGAGTTACAGTGTCAGAGGCCAATTATTGTTTTTGCTGCTATTATTGGGCCTCTGAGCTCATCTGACTTGCCCATTTCTGCCCTTCCCCTTTAGCATGCTTGCTTTTCTGTCATGGAGAAGCAAATGTGAAGAGGAGAGCCAGAAGGTGAGACACATACAGTGCAGCAGGGGTTTCTATGCATGGAAATTTTGGTTTGAAGCTGGCTCAGCATCAGGACTACAGTTCTTGTTCATTCAGAATGTTGGACTATTTGAGGACAAAGCAAATTTCCAGTGATAGACTCCAGTGTTTAAAATAAAGATCAAACAAACGAAAAACTGATTTCTTTTATAAATTCTACTACTACTTTACAGCATCTAACTACCAAAAAGGTTCCATTCTTTACTCATAGCAGCAAATTCTCTTTTTGTCTTGACTAATCTTCTTCAACAAGAAAAGGTTTCTTATACCAAATCCCCTATTTTGTTTAAATACATATAACCAGAGACTTTGGAAATGGACAGTTTGCCAACTTATCCTTCCCATAAGTTTAAGCAAATGCCCAACTGTGAGGTTTTCAAACAGTGAGTAGCAATTGTAACTTAGCTTTGGAAATAAGTTAAACGCTATTGTTGTTGCACCTGTGAAGCCCATCTTCTCACCAGGAGGCGGTGCTAGCATATGACCCTCAGGTGGAAAAGAACAAAATTAGGAAGTGTTTGTGTGACCCATCTCACTATCTAAATAAAGCAAAAGTAAGATTGCCTAAGGGTCTTTGGCTCAATGTGAGATTCCTGTGCCTCAAGTTCTATCTCTTTAGAGTCCTTTAAAGACTGAAGGAAAGAAAGCAGTCCCTAATGCTGCTAAACTTGACAATGTTTCCAAGTATGATTTGTAGAAAATCTAATTTTGATTGCCAGCTGCACATGCTCATGGACACACACATGCACACACGCAATCTTATTTTTGATCACCTTGGAAGTGTGAGATTAGATAGTTGCATTACATCAAAATTAGACATTGAAACTATGTTTCTCTTGCAAAGACCTCTAAAATCTTTATACATAAAGTAGGAATTTGGAGGACTTTTTACCTGTTGCTAAACACAGAGGATCTCAGTGTGGCATCTGGAATTGGGTAAGGGCCAGAAATCACAGCATTCCACTGCCAAATCCCAGATACAGAGGTTACTGTTCCTTGACATGCTGCAGCTAACTCACGTGAGCTTGTGAGAGACAACTGTGTATATCTTCTTAAAAATTTTAAATTAAAAAAATTGTTCAGTGGTGTCAAATGGAAATATCTATGTGAAAGTACTTGTGCCATAAATACTGACAATCATTATGTCAGGGCTTATCTAGCCTTTCCCTAGAGCCAGTTGTTAAACATTTAGCAGTGCACCACTGTGACTTATCGTGGTAGATTGCAAACTTGGTCCTAATCCTCTATGTCTCCTAAAAACCACTTCATTGGAAATGTGACTTTGTAGCTACTCCCTTTAAATGGAGGACTTATTTCCCCACCCTTGAATCTAGGCTAGCCTTGCAACTTGCATTGGCTATCATGGAACCAACCTACACAGTTTTTCCTAGTCTAGTTCTCAAAAAGCCCTACTTATGCTCTTTCTCAGAGCCCTGATACCATCATGAGAACAAGCCCAGGGTACCCTGCTGAAAGATGAGAGTTCATTTGGCCATTCTAGATCGGTCAGTCCACAGCCAACTGAAGAACTTATGAATGGGTGCAGGCAAGACCAGAAGAACCACCCACCCGAGCCCAGCACAAATTGCTAGCTCACAGTATTATAAAGTATCCAATCTACTCAGTACCATTATGAAACCAATAAATAATCACTGACACTTTCATATGAAAGATAAAACACAACTATAGTCCAGGATGAAGGGGGGAAGTAGGGGGAGGTTGGGTAGAAGGAGAGTAATCGGTGGGACCTCACCTGTGGTGTATATTGCAAGGGTATGTGTCAAATCTATTAAGAGTAGAGTATAAATGCCTTAACAAAAAAGTAAGCAAGGTGAAAGATATGTTAACCAGTTTGATGTAAGCATTCCAAATTGTATATAAAAATCAGCACACTGTCCCCCATAAATGCATTAATGCACACAGTTATGATTTAATAAAAAATTAAGAGAAAAAATAATAAAATGGTTGTCATTTTACATTATCAAATATTGAATGGTTTTTAGGCAGCAAAAGCTAACTGATCCACTAATCTATTCACAATTTCCAGCACAGTTTCAAGCATATAACAGTAGTAGTTCCAGGATTAAAACATGGGTCAATATCTGTTTTGGAAATCCTACTTCCTTTAAAGATTCACTATGATTCTACTTTCTGTGCCAAGTTTTCTTGCTCATTACCTTCAGAGAGTAGATGGGGATATTTGAACATTAGTATCAATGGAATAGAAACTGGAGGAGCTGTAGCTACCGAGACAATGTTTCAAGATAGTAGACCACTCGAACCCCCCTTCAGGCAGTATTCCTTCAGCTGCAGAGAGGCTGCTTCTGTTCTTCCAATGAGCAAGTCCTGTTCCCTCCTGGCATCTTTACCTTTGTTGTGTCTTTGGCCTAGAAGGCTCCTGTCTAATACTTTGTAATCCTGCAACTTCTTAGCCCTAAAGGCTGAACTCCAATACCCACACCACAGTAGATACAGTTTTTCTAATAAGTCACTCTATCATAGGGCTGTCCTGTATAAACTTCATGTGAAGTTTATGACTCTAGCAGTCATATTTTAAAGAAATAAAAGAGGCAAAGTTAATTTTTTTCTTTTTATTTGATTTCCACCCCCCTCCCTCTCTCTGCTCTTCCTTGCCCCCACCTACCTCCCCCTTCTCTCTCTCTGCTCTCCTTTCCCCATCCCCCACCATGACGTTAATGTTCATTCATTGTCCTCATATCAAAATTGAATACATAGGATTCATGCTTCTCTGTTCTTGTGATGCTTTACTAAGAATAATGTGTTCTACTTCCATCCAGGGTAATACAAAGGCTACAAAATTAATTTTAATAATATATTTTACTTTGTCCAAAATTTTATCATTTCAGTACAGCTCAATATAAATAATTAGTAATACCCATGACCACAAAAAACTCTGTACAGTATTATTTATATCAGTTTCTTTGTAATAGCCAAAAACTGGAAACAAACAAACTAGCCCTCAGTAGATAAATGGTTAAACTATGCTACACGGATATCATGAGATACTCCTCAGCAATAAACTCTTGATCCATTCAACTTGGATACATCTCAAAGGCATTGCTCTGGGCAGAAAAATACACACACACACACACATCCTTTGGGTGGTGCCTGTGGCTCAAGGAGTAGGGTGCCAGCCTCATATACCGAGGGTGGTGGGTTCAAACCCAGCCCCGGCCAAAAAATGATCATATACTGTATGATTTCATTTACATAACACCATCAAAATTGCAAATTTGTGGAGATGGAAATCATATTGCTGGTTGCCAGAGGTTAGGGATGTGGGAGTAATGGGAGCTAGTGTAGACTTAAAAAGTTACTATGAAGACAGTCTTTGTGGACACAGGTTAGTTGTTAATCTTGATTGTGTTGGTGGTTGCATGAGTCTACACTTGTGATATAATGGCATACAGCAATATGACACATTGCACTCATGCAAAATTCCTGGTGTTGATATTATACTATAATTGCCTAACATGTAACTGTGGGGGGTACATTCCAAGTAAAAAGTACATATGTTCACAACTAATTTCTTCTTTGAATTATTACAGACTCACAGTAAGTTCCAAAGACAGTCTATAGAAGGACTGTGGATCCTTCATCTCTATAACATTTTCTTTCTTTCATTGGTAGTAATGGTGTGTGTATTGAACATTGTGGAATGTTCATTCTGTGCCAGGCAGGGTTGGCTGTGCCTAACAAGTGTTAGTTCTTTATATACTCACTATGGCCCAGGCACACAGACACTCATGACATAGTAGCTGCAAGGAATTTGCCCCATTCAGTGGCAGAGCAAGGGTTTGAGCTCAGAAGATGGGCTCTAGACAAATGCACTCCACAGCATTTGTTTATCTTTCTCTCCTCTACACCATAAGGTTCCCATCACCACTGCCTTGCCTGTAATGCTTGGTGTAGAGTGAGTACTTAATAAATATTTTTGAAAGATTGATAAAAACAGTAAGGGAAAAATTAAGAGGCCTGGGTTTTCTGCCTTCTGCTCTGCCCTTGACGAGCTGTGGGGTTAAGTTCCTTAGAAACAGAGCCTGGGAAGAGGATTTGGGGCACTTGTCTACCACATGCTGTCACTCTCCCCGTGTGGGCTGTTTGTTCATTAGAAGCCAACGTAGCCAAGCCACACTTTGACTTTATCAAAGGAAATATTTTGTCCCAGTGACTACTGACTGAACAAATGTTACTGATCACCTACTATGTGCCAGCCACAGTAAGATCAAAATCAACTTACTGGATTGCTAAGAAAGACTAACTTTGATTCCCAGCAATGGTGGTGGGAAAAGAAAGTGATGTCGGCTTTCTGAAAGCCAGCTTGCTGGGATTTGAAAAATTTTAAACATGCATGCTTTTAGGGGTCAAATTGTGTCCCTCCCTGAAATCTATCTGTGGAATTCCTAACCAACAGTACCTCAGAATGTGACTGTATTTGGGTGATAGGGACTTTGAAGATATTATTAAGTTAGTATTACTAAGGTAATTAGTGTGAGCCCTAATCTGGTGTCCCTATGGACTCTTAGTCTGGTGTCTTTATAAGAAATAAAAATATTGTCCTTTATCATAGAGGGTATCACATCGTATGAAGAAACAAGGAGGTGGCCAACTCCCGGCACAGGAGAAAGTTTCCGAAAGGAAACCAGTTCTGCCAGCACCTTGATCTTGGACTTCTGGCTTCCAGAAATACAAGAGGAAAAAGCTTCTCATTTAAGGCACCCCGTCTGTGGTAGTTTGTTTTGTAACCCAAACAAACTAACACAGGTCCCTGTTATTTCCATATCCAACAGTCAGTGACACAGAACTGCTTATATTTACACTGAAGATCCACTTACCAGAATCCTCATAGGAATGCTGTTGTAAGAGTGGCAAAACATCTTAAATGTTAATCAATAAAGGAATCAATAGATGAATGATAGTCCACTCCATTTTGCAAAACTCTGTGGGGAATTAAGAAAGTGCTGATAGGTGTTCTGATATGGAAAGAGAGCCAAGATTTGCTTTGCGTATTGACATAACAAACGAAATAGGTTAAATGACAAAAAGCAAATTAAATACCAAACATTGTACATGACACAGTCATATTTGTGAATGAAAATTCAGGATGTGTGCAGTGCAGAATAAACAAATAGAAAAAGGTTCAGGTTTGGGATTTTTATAATGGGAATAGGCGTCAAAGTTGACTTGTAGCTTTTATTTTGTATGCTTGTTTATTTTTTGAACCAGTGTATGTTCATGCATTATGCCTGAAATCTGAAATAGTTATATCATGACACTAATGGGAGGAGCTGTGAGACAATATAAAAGAGGTCTTCTGGGGCCCACAAGTGACCTTTCTAAAGGAGTGACATTTCATCTGAGGCCAGAAGGGAGGCTTAGGGTGAAGGCTGAGAAGACAGGTTGGAGGCTAGTAGGGGAGGCAGAAGTTGGAGGGCACAGTTGTGGGGGGAGGGTTAGGGTAATTGGAGTGACTGAGGGTAAGAAGGCTTAATAAAAAGAGGAAGGAATTTATGCCCTTAGAAAAATGCCAGGAGGTGGACTCTAGGGAGTCTTGTGAGCTCTGATAAGAAGTTTGGTTTTGTTTTTAAGGTCAGTAAGAAGTCTTAGAAAAGGTTTAGCAGAGAGAGTAGGATGCAGAATTATATTTCAGAAAGACTGTTCTGCCTTCAGTTTGGAAGGGACAGTGACCAGATGACTTAGTAGTACCTAAGGAGAGGAATGATGGTGGCAGGAATAACACAGTGACAGTGGGTGTGGTAGACTAATGCCGCACGCCAAGACGCTTGGGTCCTAATCCTTGAAACCTGTGAATGTGTAAAGTGGAATTAAGGTTACAAGTAGAATTACAGTTGCTAATACTGAAAATAGGGAGATTCTTTAGGTGGGCTCAGTATGATCACAAAGGTTCTCCAAACTCACTTTACAGCAAAGACATTTGCACATACACTTTCTGAGGCTCACACCAGAAGCAGATGAGTGTGGTACTTTTTGGTATATCTTGCAGAACCATGAGGCAAAAAAAAAAATAATGAATGTTTGTTGTAGCCCAATTCATAATTGCCAAGTCATGGAAGAGCCCAAGTACACATTGACCCATGACTGGATTAACATGGTGTATGTATGCCATGGAATATTATGCAGCCATAAAAAAGATGGAGACTCTATTATGTTCACATGGATGGAGCTGGATCATATTCTTCTTAATAAAGTATCTCAAGAATGAAAAAAAATACCCAGTGTACTCAATACTATTATGAAACCAATATATAATCACCTACACTTTTATACAAAAGATAAAACACAGTTATAGCCCAGAAAGAAGGAGAGAAGAGGAGGGTGACGGGAGGAGAGGGGGGTGGATGGGTGATGGGAGAGTAATCTGTGGACCTCACCTACTGTGCATATTGCAAGGGTACATGTCAAATATATTAAGAGTACAGTATAAATGTCTAAACACAACAATTAAATAAGTGAGGTGAAAACTATGCTAACTAGTTTGATGTAAACATTCCAAATTGTATATAATATTAGCACATTGTACCCCATAAATGCAGTAATGTACACAGTTATGATCTAATAAAAAAAAAGTGCAAGAGCAAGGCGGAGGAGTCAGAGGGAAATAAAAAAAATAGAACAGTGAGAGAGAGAGACATGGTATTGGTGTATTTTTAAATATGCAGCGAGAGTCTAAGAGCCTAGGAATACAGGTGACATCAAGAATATGGGAGACTCCAGAAAGGGTCAGAGTTCTGCCAATGCCTTGCTTTTCACCCAGTGAAAGTGTGTCCTACTTTTGACCTCCAGAACTGTAAGATAATCAATTGCTTTATCTAAGCTACTATGTTTGTAGTCATTTGTTATAGTTAAAGCAGTTTTAGGGGATTCGGAGACATGTCAGATGCAGTGGACATGTGGGGAGCAGAATGGGTGGGAACTGGTAATGACTGAACGTGCAGAATGACAGAGAAGGGACAGTAAAAGTGAGTGCCCAGAACTGGCTTCAGCAATTCAGGGCAATGTGGTGCATGGGCGAGCGCTGATGTCTGTAGAACAGAAACAGCAAGAGCAGGTGGGGAGTCGGGAGTTAAGCTTTGGAGATGCTGAGTGTCAAGGGTGAGAAGGTCCCAGAGGAGATTTGGAAGCACAGACCTGGAGTTTAGGAGAGAGGTCTGGGCTCTGTCTCCCTGTCTGGAATCATTAACATAAGGAAGAAATAAACTCCTAGCAAAGAATAAGACCCTGGGGGAATAGTAGCTTTTAATTTTACCATTTAACACATTTTTCTGCAGTTTTTCTGAATACTTAATATGTTGATGCTAACCTTAAAAAACGAGGATATTCTTCCCACTACTATTTCAGTATCATCTCGCCACACTGGACAGTGTAACACTGATCAGAATTCAAATATGTTTTCTCCTCAAAGCATGCCTTTTGTCAGTCCTAAACATTGGATAGTGGGGGATATGGGGTGAGTGAGGTTGAAGCTGGGATGAGGAGTTGAGTTGGACCAGAAAGTTCTTATAATGTCAAAGGTCTTCAGAGTGTGAAGTCAGGTGAATGAATATGCTGATTCCAAGTCTAGACACAGATTCCACCCAGCATCAGGGCAGCATCAGAAAGCTTCGATGAGAAGAAACCTACACATAGGTAAGTCTTGATCAGAAGGAAACGTTTAAGAGATTCACAAATTGGAGAAGGACCAATAAGAAATAAAGGGGGCTATAGCTATTGAGAAGGCTGGTGTAGTTGGCTTAGGGCTCAGGTTAGAAAAAATAGGCTGAGATCACAGAGCAACTGGATCATGAGTGTCCCTGCAATAGCAATTGGGACTAAGTACAAGAATAATCCTTTTGTTGGCCAAACATCCTTGGAAACAATTGTTCTGGAGTGAGAAGAACCCCGTGGAATATGGTGGCTGTCCTATGCGTCACATCCAGGAGACACTGCAATAAAAGAATCCGAGGGTGTGACTCCATGTCACGTACACACAGGTGACACATGACGGTAAAGTTGTTTTAAAAAATGGCTTCATTTTTAGTTGGTATGATGAACCAATCCTAAGATTTTTATATATTTTCTCTGAATCCCTAGTATGTAATCCATGTTGTATTTTCCCTAAAAGCAACGTAGCTAAAAACCTTTGAGTCTTCTGTTCTTGATTCCAAGGCAAATGCATATCTGAGCAATGATATCTCTTCAGGGGGGTGGTGTGGTTGGTGCCATCCTGTCTGTAATCATGCTGAAACAGCCACCTTTCTCCTACAAATGGTGGCTGGGCATTAAACCTAGACTACCTGAACACAGGTAGGTACTTCTGAAGTACTTAAATATCCATTATTACATTCACTGAGTTCATCAAAATAGATCTATTTTAGTCTGTTTAGTCCTCAGGAAATGCCCGAGGCTCGGTAGTTTGTAAAGAAAAGAGATTTATTTGCCTCACAGTTCTGCAAGATACACAAGAAAGTATAGCACTAAACCGCTTCTGGTGTGAGCCTGAGAAACCTCCACTCTGCAATAGACAAGGGCGGGGGGGAGCAAGGAGGCATGCAGATGCCAACTTCTTTTATACACCTGCTCTTGCATGAACTAACAGAGCAAGAATTCACCCATTACTTCACTGAGGGCTCTAAGACATTCACAAAGGACCTCCCTATGACCAAAACACCTCCCACCTGGTGAAGGGGACAAACATTCAAACTATATCAAGATCTGAGGCAAAGAAGAGAAAAATATCTCTTCTTCATGCTCCTCTTGAGGGCTTACCACCAAGGCACCATTTTTTTTTTCAGTTCAGTCCTGTTATTCTTCCTACTACATCTCCAGCTATCTAGAAACCTTGATAGTCTAGTAATTACAGTAACTCTTTACTTCACCTGTAGGCCTTGAATGCGTACCCCTCGTTAACTGTCAGAGCCAAAAAGTTGGGTCAACTGTATTAGAGCAACACTGTTGGAGGTGCGGAGGGATGATTTGAAAAAAAAAGGCATCTAATGGGTTGACTCCAGTTTTGTCCACCTCATTCCTGCCTCACTTCATCTTCAACACGCCCCTGCTTGCCAACTCTTCCAGTCATGCAGTCAAAGCTCGAGGGCATATCTGTGCCATTGTCTTTTATTCTTATTACTGTAATATATGCATAGCATAAAATTCACCATTTTAGCCATGTCTAAATGTGCAGTTCAGTGGCATGAAATGCCTTCCCATTGTTATGTACCCATCACCACCGTCTGATCCCATGCCATTTGTCTTGAGATACTGCTGTGGGTGGAGGAAGGACAGAACTAAGTCATTGTCGTGTAAAGGGTGAAGAATGCTCGGACCTCTGGTATTCCTGTTAAGGGTCGAGAAGTGCTGCTCTTCTCCTGCCCATCACCTGATGTGATGAGAGCTGGCACTTCAGTCTCCGTTGGACCTGACTCAGGACAGAGTTTCTGCGCAACTTTTCCTAAGACTTTCCTCAGAAAGGAAGATTCAGTTTCCTGAAGACCTAAATCTGATTCATAATACTAAGGGGTAGGCAGTAGTGAGCACTTGCTATGAGCCACACAGAGATATCAGCTGTGAGATAAGAAACCACAGCAACAAATAGGATTAATGTCATTCCCATTTTTGCAATGAGGATATTGAGGCAAACGGAGGCAAAGCAGGTTGGCCAAGATGGCAGAACTGGAATGCAGGTGGTCTGGGCCCTGCTTTCAACCACAAAGCTAAATGAATGAGAATTGGGGATGTCTGAGGAACCAAAAGACTTTTTTTTTTTTGGCGACAGAGCCTCAAGCTATCCCCCTGGGTAGAGTGCCATGGCATCACAGCTCATAGCAACCTCCAACTCCTGGGCTCAAGCGAGTCTCCTGTCTCAGCCTCCCAAGTAGCTGGGACTACAGGCACCCGCCACAACACCCGGCCAGGATCCAAAAGACTTAATAGGATTCCTTTATCTGTACTCTCTTAGATAATTCCATAAGGAAAATGGTTTTACAGACTGGCCCATCTTAGTTTTCTTAAACACATCAAGATGTATGCTTCAAGGAAAATATAAAGCAACAAAAATAAATAAAAATACTTTTAAAAGAGAGTTCTAAGAGAGCACATGCAGAAGCAGGGGTCTCTAAATGTCTCATGGAGAGTGAGACTTTGGCCCCTTTAATAGGTGGTGGCCTCTTATGGACATGACCTAGTCCTTAAGGTATTGTTGGGGAATCCTAGTGAGTGGGAACCATACACCCCCCAAAATGTGCCCTGTACAAATCAGAGTCCTGGCAGGGAATAGAAAGTGCCTCCAAGACAATTTCCCTGGGCTACGTGAGCAGGATTCTGGGGACCAAAACAGCTGTAGAAGCACCCTTGAGCCAGCAGCAGGAAGACTTCACCATGGTCCTAAAGGAACCTCAACCGGTGAAAATAGGGGGTAATAAAAAAGGGCTGCCCAACAGAAGCTGTAAGTATATTAGGAAATTTGGGCAAGGCATAGAGAAAACCAGTAGAATAAATACCCTATCTCTTTCTCCACTCACAAAATACTTCTCATCGATCAAACCCTCCTAGAAGCCATAGGCAAGGAGGCTGTAGTGATATCATCATAGAAATCATTGTCCAAGGCATGAAGAAGAGCAGAGGTTGACTCTGGGACTAGTGAGAGAGTGGCTGTGCATCAACAGAGAAGAACCAGCAAGTCCTCATTCCAGCCAGATATCAAGCTGTCAGCCACCTCTTTCACCATCAAGGAGCCGTATTTAAGTCTTTTGTTCAGAAAGGGAAAGATAGAAGTGACATATCCTCATGGTTCTCATGGGAATCCTACCGTTTGCTTGATCCTAATTAGGGGCATGATGTTTCTTTAAATTGATGGATACACAGACCATAAAATTTACCAACTTAACCCATTTTTAAGTTCGGTGGTGTTGAGTACGTTTACATTGTTGTGTAGCCATCACTGTCACCCATTCACAGAAACCCCAAACTGAAACTCCGTAGCCATTAAATAATCCCTCCTCACTCTTCACTCATTCCCAGCCCCTCCCAATCCCTGGAACTACCATTCTACTTTTGGGCTCTATGGATTTAACTACCTAGTTACCACACGTGAGGGAAACCATACAATTATTCTTCCTTTTCTGCCTTGCTTATTTCACTGTATAAGTATCTTCAAAGTTCATTGGTGCTAGGACATAATCTCAAATATCTTTGTAATAATTTTGAATAAGCTAAAAATTTAATACCTTATGAATTTGTGTCCTGTGAAACTAACTCCAATCAAAACTGCTTATGAAGCAGGTTAACATTTTATAAATTATATCTGTTGTCCATAAATATACCACTGTTCCTACTGACTATTCCAACATTACAAATTAATAAAGGTATCAGAGTTTAGAAAAATAAAATGACTACATAATGTACACATATACACATATGTACATATATGTGTGTGTATATATATATATATATATAAAAACAAATCGGACATGGGGCATGAAAGTTGCAAATAGAATTCATAATCCTGAAACTGATTGTTTGAGCCAAAAATATTAAGAATAGAAAGTGTTCAGGCAACTTCCTGGGCCTGACTCTGCAGTCAAGCAGAGTTTTAAAATCTACCTACAAGATTACTTCATTAGTATGTAATCATTTTTTCCCATAAACAAGAATAATGTATCTTATAAATTTACTCCCCCCCCCATGTTTAGACCAATGAGCTGAGACCTTATAAGCTAAGACATATTCTGAAGAGGTCACAAAGAGGTGACATTAGTCTGTCCTGTCTGTCATGTGGAGTTTCTTTAGATGTCTCCAACTGCTTGTCCAATTGTAAATATCTGACTCAACTCTCAAAGGAGATCTTTCTTTCACAAGCTGCCCATCGCTTTCAGAGGATGTGGCTACCACAGAATAAAGGGGGTTTTGCTGACACTCAAAAAGTTTAGTAAGTAATGTAGAACAATATTCTCCATAGATGTGGTCCCCTTACCAACCCTCCCTCTCCCTCCCCTTCCCTCCTTCATCCTAAGCTATAGTTGAGTTTCATTTTTCATATGTAAGTGTGAGTGATTATAAATTGGTTTCACAGTAGTACTGGGTACATTGGATATTTTTTTCTATTCCTGAGATACTTTACTAAGAATAATATTTTCCAGCTCCATCCATGTAAACATAATCCTGTAATAGGGTAAACGTGGTGAAGGCTATGTTGTTTTATAAGATGTAAACTTTCCAGTTTATACAAATAATCATCACAGTGAATCACATAATGGCATAAATGTATTTATAATCTATGTACAGAGGACTTAATAAAAAAATAAAAATAAATAATGTAGAACAATAGAAATGAAGGTAGAATCGCCCAAGATTAAAAATCGGCTCATGATTCAAACACCTTCATAATCCCTCATCTCTACAAACTGCTATCGCCCAGGCAAGATGTGACTCAAAATTGGGTGGCACTATTTGGAAGGCCAAATTCTCGTGGTTGTGTCTCCCAAAGATAGCACCTTCCTGAATCCTTCCTGAATGCTTAATCTAGATATTATTTCAAAAATGATGGTTGGTAACCCTCTTTTTATTCTGCTAACCAAGTTCTTTTTCAGAACATTAATCCAAAAGGTGGGTTTTTACTTTTCATTTTAATACATTCTTATGTATGTTAATTTTAACATTTGTTTTTTTACTTTTAAAATACTATAGGAAAGAAATATATCACACACAGATTATAAAATAATGTATGAGAAATCAAATTATTCCCTGACCAATTCTATAATGACTCCAAGTTCTGCTTTCCAGAAACCACCATGACATTTAATCAGTTTTGGTCTTTTTTTTTTTTCAGTTTTTTACATATGACCCCAAAATATTAACATATGTATACTATATGTTTTATTCCATTTCATGTTGTTTAATATAATACCACAGATGGGGTAATTTTTGAGCAGCAGAAATGTATTTGGCTCATGGTTCTGGAGGCTGCAAAGTCCAAGTTGAGGGGCTGCATCTGATGAGAGCCTTCTTGTTGTATCATATCATGGCAGAAGAGGAAGGGGGAGAGAAAGAGAGAGAGAGAGAGGACAGAGGAGAGAGAGAGACAGAAACAAAGGAAGCAAGTCAAACTCACCCTTCTTTCAGGATCCCTACTATTATAATAATTGACCTACTTCCATGACCTAACTGGCATTAATCTATTCATGAGGGCAAATCCCTCAACCTAATCTCCTCTTCCAGATCCCACTTCTCAACCTATTGCTTTGGGGATTAAGTTTCCAACACATGAACTTTGGGGGACACATTCAAATCATACTATTGTTACACTTCATCCTTTTATTTTCTGCTATGATAGATAAGAATTTAACTTTATTACATAATATGCCCACCTCCTTATTTTCCTAATGTAGTATTTTCTGGCAGTTTTTTGTTTGTGTTCTCTCTCTCTCTCTCTCATCAATGAATGGTCCTACTACTCAGGACTTTTTTCTGTTGCACATTATTATGTTTCTATTCCAGTTTTTGTTTTTCCTAAAGGCTCTTATCTTTCTCTTCCTTTCTGTGAAGGCTTCTTTGTCATGACCCTTTTTTTGGAAAGAGTTTACTTTCTGCAGGGTGACATATATTTTTATTGTTGTTCATCTTCAAATTCCCTGCTGCTTCATGCTCTCATACAGTATTTGAATGGCCCCATCCCCAACCTTCTATGCACCCCAGGCTTGATTCAGACATGCTATTGGTTCTGCCTAAAATTTATAATAAAGTGAACATAATTCCATACTGATAATGGAATAGAACATTGGGATTCATCAGTCAAGTACAGCTCTTAAGAGATAAGTACAGAGTGAGGGAGACTTGGACTTGAGTCTGTTTCTGCCTCTTGCTAATGGTGCAACCTTGGGAAATCATGTCATTTGACCTCCCTAAGCCTCATTTCCCACACTCACAGAATAAATGTCACACCTCCACAGAATTGTCAGGATTCTAGAAGGGAATGCTGGCACTCTTGGCCCAGATAGTGTTTGATGCCAGAAATAGCCACTTCTTATTAGCTACTGTGGTTATTATTGTGTTGTACTCAAAGGGTATTTTCCAGTACCTTTAGTTATCTTAAGCGTCCCAGAAGCCATGCAAATCTAGGGTTATCTCTACTTAGAAAGGAGGACTGAGTCTCAGGGACATAACATGGCATGACACATAGTGGAAACAGGTCAGGTATTCAAGGCAGCCTGGCACTGGGTGTCCCAGTCCATCCTCAGGATGTGAACAGGCTGGGCTTGAATCTTATTTTAGCTTCTTTCAACTTGGATAAACTCGGGGCATCCCTTAACCTCTGTGGTCCTTGGTTTCCTTATCCGTGTAGCATAGTCCTCATGACAGAAGTGACTGTGAACAGCTTATGTGAGTTTATATGTACATGATACACATTTAGTCCTAAATAAGTATAGTTTAAGTAGCATCTTTGGGTCCCTAGCAAGGTGCTGTGCCACCACCCCAACCTGCCTGACTCAAACAGGACCAGGTGCCGCTTCACTTGCCTGAATCTCTGCCCACTCTCCCTGCTCATGGGATGGAACCTAAAGCAGGAGACACCTGCCCCTGGGAGCTTCTAGACTAGACGTGCGCTTAAAGCAGAATCACTCACTAAGGGAGACTCACAGCTGACCTGTCCCTATAAGTTGAGGGTTAAGATGAGCCTGAAGATGTCAGTGTAGAAATAAGCATTAGAATCTGGAGATCTGGATTTCCTTGCATCTCTGGCAGGACTTCTAAAACTCACCTTCCAGAGAAGAGCATATGGTGACCAAAACTGTGCATCGAAGCAATATTCCCTCTGAGTTTTGCAAGAAACTTCAGAAACAAGGATTCTGGGATACATTTACTATCTCCCTTTAAGGAACGTGGCTACACATTAGCCTAAGAAAGACTTTGAAAAATCCCCCAGAGGAAATTGATGTAACCCATTGTCTCCAAAGCTTATTTGACTAAGGAATCAGTTCCCAGTGCACCACCCTCCATATTTACCCTTCAAATAGCTGGTGTTCCCAGGAGCACACTTTGGGAACTACCAGGCAAATGTTCATGTGCGTGTTTAATAAGGAAACAAAGGTGAGGAAATTGTTGACATTAATTCTTGAAATGGCTGACCTTTAACCTGTGGCAAACTTTCTATACTGAAAGATACCCATCTAATAATTAGAAAGTTGGTGTTTTGGAATCTCAGGAGTGCAGTGAGTATGCCACGCCCCTGTTTTACGTGGGTGGTGAGGGGCAAGGGTCTTTTCTTCTCTTGAGAGACTGTTGGGGTTCTGCAGCACCAGCAGCCCTGCAGCCGGCCTCACCAGCTGGGTGACGGATGTGTAGCTTCTCAGCAAGGGTCTTTCTGGACAGACATGAGGGAACCCAAGGAACCTCCAGAATGTCTCAGTTATATTATTAGAGCTACCATCCTCACTAACAGGGTCCCCTAGGAAGGGTAAGATGGTGTACCTGGCAGAGAAGGCACGTATAGGCCAGTGATACATTGCTTGGTGATTAAAGGCATGTGTTTTGAAGTTCTTAGTCTCCAATTTTGCCGGTTTCTAACCTGGGCTCTGAGCATCTGTTTCCTCTTCTTTGAAATGGAAATGATAATAACACCTCCTCTGCAGACAAGAATTAATATAGCAAGCTTGAGAATGCATATCTTAGAAAGCTTATTTGCAAGGTTGGCCGTAGTTAGCATCTGGGAAATTGTATTTTAGAAAAGCTCCCACCCTGCCTTAATGAGAAGGGCTGCTTATGCTTGAATTGTTTGTGAAAATAAGATGGTTATGCTGAATTCCTGCTTTCCTTCTGGAGTCTGAAATTGTAGTACAGACCAAACAGAGGGTGGCTGTGTGATCAGTACTGAAGAAACCCTCAGGCACCAAGTCTCTGGTGGGATTCCCGGTGTCATCCCAAAGACCACCTGGGTGGCTGAATAATAGAGGCGAGAGCTTTATTGGTGTCATCAGGTTTGCAAGCTGAGAAGAGAAAGTCTCAAGCATGTACCCAAAGTGTTCTCTCTTAAAAGAGGAAAAGGGGAGGTTGGGATTTCATACCTTACAGAATCATATATTTTCAGCAGGTTTAGGGGAAAAGCTATGTGTATTTATGAGGGGAGACCAGCACACGGGCAACATATAAACATGTATGGGCCATACATCCCATGTTCACTTTTGGGTAGGGTTTTAGATGCCAGGAGTGGTGGCTCACACCTGTAATCCTACACTCTTGGGAAGCCAAGGTGGGCAAATTGCTTGAGCTCAGGAGCTCAAGACCAGCCTGATCTAGAGTGAGACCCCCATCTCTAAAAAAATAATAATCATAATAACCAGGCATTCCGGCAGGTGCCTATAGTCCCAGCTACTCAGAAGGCTGAGACAGGAGGATCACTTGAGCCTAAGAGTTTAAGGTGGCTGTGAATTATGATGCCACAGCACTCTACTGAGGGCAACAAAGTGAGACTCTGTCTCAAAAATAAAATAAAATTAAAATAAAATAAATCGAGAGGTAAAATTTCATTCTTTCCACCAAAAGGTGAACTATAGGACAAAAAGATAGTTTGTGCACAGCCTCTGTAAGGAGGCTGAAATTGCTGTAAGGTCTGTAGTAGCTTACTTCCGAAAAGAATATTTGTAGGGCTGGTCCTACGTCCAGTCAGAGTTGTAGTGACCTGGTTATAAATCAGCCTGACATCTCCTCTTATAAGAGAGTTTAGCAAGAGTGTGCTTTTTCTTATAGTCATAAGGAATTTAGAAATTTCTATGCCAGCCCTCAGTGTCTGAAAACCCTCAGCCCAAAGGTAACTTGGTTTCCTTACCCCTGAGAATCTGTCTTAGTTGATAAAGGGGTATTTATTTCGGTCTCTCAGGTCACACCTGGTAGAGATCATTTTACATGTGTTTTCTCAATTCACTGCTGGGGGAATTAAGCATAGCCCCTGTGAGTTTACTGGGAGAGGGCCCTGAAAGCTTTTGCCTGGTTTTGGCTGGATTTACGCCCCATGTGACTTTTCCCTTCACTGGTTTTGTTTTGTATCCTTTCACTGTACTAAATCACAGCCATGAGTATGCCTATGTGCTGAGTCCTGTGTCAAAACCGTCAAGCCTTGGGCTGGTCTTGGGAACCCCCAACCCAGAGCGACTGTGAATGTAGAGTCAGACCCTCTGAACCCTGAGTTCCTAGCCAGGCAGTGGCTAAACAGGGACATAGCAGAGAGAAGGAATCATCTACTAAGCAGATCTTCACTTTCCTCCTCGTGTCCCTCGGTCTCTCTTTCACCTGAGTGTAGGTTTCTTCACTGCTACCAGTGATGGCCGCTGCTGATGGAAAATCATTATACATCTTGGAGAGTCCGTCTGTGAGCTTCACAGGACGGTTGCTTTAGGATTTAGAGATTTGTTGTTTTCCTTCTAAGTTGCTTCCTCTGTAACTCTTAACTCAAACTGACTGAACATGTAAAACCTATGTATTACCATTTAAATTACAGTTGTAGAGTATCGGGGGGTACAGTGCAGGGAGATTAATTCAACTGTGGTTTCCTTTCACCACTGCTTTATTTAAAAACAGGAACAGGATTAATTCACTGATTTTTCCTATTTTCTACCCTCTCTGAACAGCATAGCAACCACTGGGAAATTCTCAATGAGAGGAAGAGTGTGACATTTCTATTCTGCTTCTAAAAATATTTGGCCTAGCATTTTCAGTGCTTGTTCGGGTCAAAAGAATACTTTCTGAATGATTTTTCTGAAATAATTTCTCTCGTTTTAAAAAATATATATGGTTGTAGCTAAAGCTTATTAAAGTGTCATGCAGACTCAGCCAAAAAATGGCCAAATTATGTTTTCAAATGTATTTTATCCTCACTAAATAGTACTAAAAGCTGATACATAAACCCACTTCTGTGGTGTAATTTCCTGCCACTGAAAATATTCCAGGCCTTCAACCAGGTAGTGGTATCACAATCAAGACTCCTTGGAATTAACACTCACTTGCATAACAGCTAATATAGTTACCCAGATTAGACATTGCGACTTGAAAATTTGGGCTCAGTGCCTGTGGCTCAATCAGCTAAGGCACCAGCCACGTACACCTAAGGTGATGGGTTCGAATCCCCAGCCCAGGCCCGCCAAACAACAATGATGGCTGCAACCAAAAAATGGCCGGGCGTTGTGGCGGGCGCCTGTGGTCCCAGCTACTTGGGAGGCTGAGGCAGGAGACTCGCTTGAGCCCAGGAGTTGGAGATTGCT